>AYEL01030570.1:0-15103 GCA_000484575.1 Olivierus martensii
TGCATAATAAAATAAAAATAGGACAGATCAAAGTCAACTTCCTCACAAAAGTTCCTGTAAACAAATAACTTAAAGCTAATCATATCAGATAAATCACAACTTTTGTTTTATTCCGATAATTTCATTCCAACTTTGATCAATTTTTTCCACTCCTTAAATTGCTAAGAATTATATATTAATCCATTTTCTAAAGTTCAATCAAAAATCAGATCTGTTTTTCCCTCTGGACTCTATTCAAAATTCTACACTCCATCTTTCACCAAATCAAAGTCCAGAAACACGATTCCCCTTACATCTATTAATTAATATTCTCATTTAACTTTCAGTCTTGGAAAATTTATATTGGTTTATCTTCCCAATTGTTCTCTCATTTTATTCAAACTACCTTGTATTTCTTATTCATAAAAAGCTGAAAAAAATCATTTTTATCTTTTTCTAGCTCTTTTAATGTTTTCTTCCTTTATTTATTCAAATTATATATAATTAATCTAATTAACATGATATTAAGGAGATGTATATTACAAGATTCATTTTAGGCTTTCTTGTAGTACAGCCTTTATTAAACATCTTTTTACATCGCACCGACTTAACAATCACTAAAATAGAAATCCCAAATTTACTTCTCAAAAAATCTCTTAAAGCAGTTAACAGAATCTTGTATATATAATTAATCTGTTTACATCTTTGTTCAAAGATAAAAAAGAAAAAAAAAGCTGTTATATCATTTTGTAAATATACTGCATCATTTAATTGATTAAAATTCATGTATAACATGTGAAATACATAACTTTCATTCATTGAAATATTTTTATATGTAATGTTTGATAATCTAAAACTTTAAAAATCTTGTTATGCTTGATTCCTAGTATCTTTTTGTATTATACATATCTTATATTATACAGGTAGTTCTCAACTTATTGCGACTCGACTTGCGACAATTTGCACTTATGATTGACAAAAATTATTACTAAAACTTCTCTAATCTAACTTTGTCACTTGCATACATATACATATATCACATTCCTTTTGTATATGCATCGCAGCATTGCCATTAGTCGGCAAACAAAGCCTTATTATTGTATTTTGTCATAACTCTGTCATGTCCAGTAAGAGAAATGATACTACTGATGAAAATTCCAACATAAAAAAGGCAACGAAAGCTTTAAGTTTAATAGTTTTAAGTTAAATAGAAACCTAATTTATGAAAATATTAAACAAACAAATAAGGCCAAATAATATTAATCCTTACTTTCACTTTTTTTCTCATTTAAGGAATAAATAGCTCCAGTTTAAGTGAAAAATATATATTTATTATACCAAAGAACTTTCAGCTTAATGAAGCCATCTTCAGTAGTTTTTCAAAAAAAAAAAAAATGCTGAAGATTGTTTCATTAAGTTCTTTGGTATAATAAATATATATTTTTCACTTAAACTGGAGCTGATATTTATTCCTTAAACAAATAAAGAATTAAAAAAGTTCTCGACTTATGTCAGAATTGACTTACAATGGAGATGTTGGAACGGAACACTGTCGTAAGTTGAGGACTATCTGTATTGCATAAAAATTTGAAGAAAAAATGTGCACAATATAGCTAATGTATAAATAAAGTAAATGATTTATCTTCAGTGTCTAATTAAAATAGTGATGATTTATGTATTTAGATATAAGGGATATAGAATCAAAACCAATTGGTGTTTTGTTCCAATCATTTTTCTTTTAATATTGAAGAAAGAATGCAATCTTAGTCTGTATCGTATTGTGCATCATTTCCAGATGAAGATAGGTACCAAAAGTAAAAATTATTATTTTAAATTTACTTTAAAGATACAGGATTTGTAGCAAAATCACATTATCCACTTCCTTATTGAAAGCAAAAATCATATTATCTATTTCCATCAATCATATATTGTGTTCCAAATGAATTGTGGGAACTTTAAATTTTGGCACCATATTAATTTTATTTTGTTGAAGTTATTCCTATTAAATAAAATCATATAATTTAGATCTATTTTTTTGTATTATTTTCAATTAGTTACAAAAAAACATTATGTGAAGACTGGAGAAAGATTTCACATTGACATTTCTACTAAGATGATATTGATAATTCAGCAGCAATGAAGACAAAAAACAAATAAAAATATTCTTGTTTTGTCAACTACAGGACAAAACACCAATACTTTACAGTTAAATGAATAAACTCTTCAAAGATTCAAGTTTGAATTTAAAATAGTTTTGAAAGTATGATATTTTTAGAACTATTATATTTGTGTTTTCCTGAAGGGTTTTTTTAATAGTTTTTTCCTGTTTCTAATTCATGGCCACTTAGTATCAATATATTATTAAAAAAATGTCTGTGTACCAAAATTAACATTATCCACATCTGTTTGATCCAAAACTCACATTATCCAAAAGTTTGGAGAAAAACTTATATTTAAATTTTAATTATGATTTGCTGCTCTCTCTCTTTCTCATTTTTCACAGCAAATAAGCTAATCAATAATTTATCATCTTATGCAATAAATAAATAAAATAATCCATGGCAATTTGTTGAAATCTGCATAAGTGAGAATTTTTTCAATTTTACCACAAATCTTGAAAAGTACAGAATATGAATTTTGCTTCTATATTCCCTTATATATAAATTTGAAATTATAAACAAATTCAAAACAGTCATTTTGCTCATGTAAAAAAATTAAAAATATAATCAAATTTCAAAAAGTATATTTAGTAATTTTACTTTAAAATTTTTAAATATTAATATATATAAGAAAATATTTATTTTATTTAGAACCAGAATGTCAGATTTTGGTTGAATTAACTCGGAAACATAAATTTGATGCTTTCATATCATTCCATTCAGGAATAAGAGAGATATATTTACCTTTTGCAAATTCAATATCTAAGAAATAAACCGTAAACCAGAAAATTTAAGAAATATGATGGACTTGGCAAAACGTATGTCAGAAGTAATGACACCCCAGTTTGTATATGGTCAAGCAGCTCAAATTGTGGATTATCCTGCAGATGGTACAGTATTTGATTATATGGCTGGTATTAGAAAGATTCTATTTTCTTATGCAATTGAACTATGGGGTGAAGGTGATAAACCATGAATGCAATGCTTTGATTTGTTTAATCCACCTAGTGATAAATTAGAAGAGAATTTAGCAGGTGAGAATTTTATTAAATTTTTGCATATTTACATAAAATAAATATAACAGATAAATAAAATAGATTTGTATAATAAATTTATGAATAATTCTTATTAAGCTATATTTCTTTTCATGCCATTTGATTAGTTTAAATTTGATGATTATCTTATTTTAAATTTTTGTTCATTATATGCTTAATTAAATTTTTATCTGATGGAAATGGAATAGAATTACATTGGCTAAAATATTATTAAAATGTGGCATCATCTACTGATTAATTACTATGATAAAATTTAATATTTATTTGAATATAAAACTTGCCCTGATCCAAAATCAAATTGGGGACATTTAGTATAACATTTTAACATGAACTGAATCACTATAGTCTGTTTCAAGATAACCTGACAGCCGAACCACCAAAGGTAACACTATTCGTACGCGATTTGTAAATAACATTGTCTATTGGTCTATAATGATGATAACAATATTTCATTAAATTTTGTCACATGATTATAAAATATATATTTTTAAATCATCTCAATAATTTAATATTTCAATATTTTATTTACCAAAACAACAAATTATAGGATAATATATCATTTTTATATTTTAAAATATTAATATTAAATTTAACTAATAGGGATTATTTTCCTTTGTGTAGAAATACTCACAACAACGGTAGTGATTTACTGTCAGGTTATCTTGAAATAGAATATAACTATAGAATACTAGATAAATTGTCTAATATCCAGTGGTGTAACTTTTTTCTCATATTCTGGAAAAAATAAAAATTGTTCCTAAACACATAATTTAAAATTTTATTATTATTATTATCTAAATCAATTTTTTTCCTACTTTTGCTTTGCCATAACAATCAATTTTTTGGTACAGGTTGATAATCAAAAAATCTGGCAACCTTGGGACCTGAGGATTTGTGTGTTTGTTTGTTTGCTTAGAATGTTTAGCTTTCATTTGCCACGAAAGACTGATTCACCGCCTCACATTTTAAGAACACGATATATCTTAGTTTTCTCAAAAAATGAATATTCTTTTCCTGACTTCTCCTGATTAATATCCTGAAAAAAATTGCGATTTCAGGTTGATGGTATTATATAAAATATTGCATTAAGCCCATATAAAGTTTTCATTAAAATGTATGAAGTTCTTTCTCTTTTAAATAAAAAAAGCAATCTTAATGATGTTTTATGAATTAGAAATTGTGTACACATCCAATGTTTAGATCAAGTTTAATCAACACAAGGCAATATTTTATTGAAATTTCAAAAAGGGCAATTAAATAACTAATTCATCAGATCATAAATTCATCCTTCAAGTTGTTCTTGTCCTCCATTTAATAGAAGTGACAGTTCGTTTTTACAGTAATCTGACGCCTGATTAATATGAAGGTATATGGTAAGTAAATACTAATAAAAATTATCTAAGTACACCAAATATTGTAACTTTATGAAAATGTCTTTTTTCAGATAAAAAAGTATTATTTTCATCGATAGGCTACAGTAATAGTCTAATGTTGTCAGTGGTACCAACTGCCATAATGCGACTGCTATTCTAGTAACTGCGCGTAAAGTTTTGTCACATATCTTTAAAGAGTAATATTACGTAAGAAACTTTTATTTAAATAAAACAGTAGTAAATGTGACAGGTAAACGAGGAACTAGTAGATGATGTTATTTATAAGGTTTTCATGTAAACATGCTTCCACTCTTACGATCTTATCGAATCTACAGGTAATATACTTAAAAAAGGATCGTATTTGGCACTTATTTGCCTCATTTCTCTTAAATTTTTGAACGAAAATGTGGACTAACAGAGAGACGTGCAATTAATACTTCCGTTACACGCATAATATGCTAGAGTAAGCGAAAAAAATTGAATTTTTGCAATATATACTGTGTTACCAAACAAATACATGTTGAAATATCGTACGGAATATGTAGAGAAATTACTGTACCAATCGAGTCCACCCAATTTTGTAAGTATTTTAAAATATCAGGTCATCCCAAAAGTAATGTATCGGCCGGGTGGCCGCGTAGTATGTGCAATTAATACTTCCGTTACACGCATAATATGCTAGAGTTAGCGAAAAAAATTGAATTTTTGCAATATACTGTGTTACCAAACAAATACATGTTGAAATATCGTACGGAATATGTAGAAAAATTATTGTACCAATCGAGTCCACCCAATTCTGTAAAAGTATTTTAAAATATCAGGTCATCCCAAAAGTAATGTATCGGCCGGGTGGCCGCGTAGTAAAGCTGTGGCTTGCCACCCAGGAGGACCGGGTTCAAATCCAGGTCCCACACCTCCAGTTTTTCAGGAGGGATCCGGGCCCGGCTCTTTAAACCCCATCCTTCAACCATCCGGTTGACACCCATCACAAGCATGGCCAACTTGTGATGGGTTCTATAAGAATATTCCATGAGAATATGGCGGCTTGAACAAAGTAACCTACCCTAATCAAAAGTAATGTCATTTTCAGCATTAAGTTTTGAAAAGACATAAAGCATAATTAAATTAAGTAATAAACGTAAATAATTAAGTTATTTAAGTATATATTCTCCATATGAACCAATAACACTCAATGTTGTGAAAGCTTCATTCATGTTTAGACAAGCTGAGACACGTTTGAACAAGTACAGCATAAAAACCCGACATTACTTTTGGGATGATATGATAATTAATTAATTATTTAAATTCGAAACAATTGAATTTTTATATTTAGGAACAAAGAGTGAAAATTGTAAATTACTAAAAGTAGCAAAGTAAGAATGATCAGAACTAGAAAGAATAGATGAGTGGAAAAAAAAAAAACGTTTGATATAATGAAAGGATAAAAATGGCGTTAAGTGGGAAAAACAAATGATGGCGGATAGACAAAAATAATATTTGTTTGTATTTGTAGAGATATAAAGCTATCCAGAAGGCTATATAAAAAGTGGATAAATCAGTAATAATTAGCAGTAAAGAACTTTAAAATAATATGACACCATTTTTGAAGAAAAGCCAATCTTATTCTGAAGTGAATAAAATGGCGGTTTAAACAATAAAACACATCTATTTGATCAAATTTTCATACAAAAATCTTTTTATTGAAAAATATTAAACAACTTATTCATTGAGTTAAAAATAACCGACATTATTAAAGTTTGATATAATTCGATTATCCATAATTTAAGGTACAATACCTGGTTATCACTTTTTATATTGTTCACTTTGAGAAAATTAGGTGGTGGTCGATTAATATTTGCTACTGGCCACCCTATTTAATAACCCAAACGTATAACAAAAGTTCATCAGTGCCTATTGATGCCAATAATTAAACCATAAAAATTGTTCTTAATTGGAGGAATCAATTCAGCCAACTATTGATTGACACCGATCATGACGAAGACATTCAGTTGCCAGTATACGCTGCATCATTAGATCACGATAAATGTTTTCGGCACAATGCTGACAACTTCAGACAGATATGACTTTACAGTTCGTCAGCGAATTAATTTATATAAAACTAATTAAAAGTTATTAAACCTCCGAGACTTATAATAATCCGATAAGACGATATCGGAACCCTTTTCTCCAATCATAATGGCGGTAGCTTCCGTGTGACCCGAAACAATAGTTGGTATGACAGATGCATCGATGACGCGAAGACCTTCGATACCTTTCACCCTGTAAATAATTCAAATGGTTATTAAAAATTTTATTTTTTATTTTTTGCAATAAGAATCAGCGACGTTGAACATAATATTCTTACAGAATGGAATATTGCATCATCTGTTGACAAAAAAATGCTTAGCAGTGAAGAAAACAATTACAGCGATGAAAACATACAATTTTAAATTGAAATAACTATTGAAGTCCATTACTGCGGACTCGTAATCCTTCAAGTAATATAAAATTATAATATATAAATATAAAATTATCAGAATATCGATTCAGCCAAGTTGATAAAAATTTAGAAGAAATACAAACTCAAATGAGTGCTACACAGCAATATAATACAATATAAATGAGGAGGTGTCTGTGCTACTTTTGTTAGTTTTAATTATGCCACTGAATCACACATGGGATATTGTTGGCAGCAACTACTTTTATATCTACCACAAGTGAGCGTTGATTTAATGGGGATAACTGGAAGATTAAGGATGAAATTCAATGATCCTGGTCCAGACCCTCCTTAAAATCTAGAGATATAGAATACCAAATCCTCACTGCTTTTCTGCATAATCATTTGGCTGATTCTCTGTTAGTTTTGATGGTATATTTTATGCTGGGCATCAACTTGTTCTTTTATATTAGATATTTTTCATTAGATATTTAACTTTTTTAATAAATGGTTGGATAAATATGATAAGAAACAAATTTTATGACACTTGCTAATTTTATGATTCTAAATGGGAAGAGAATAAAGGTTAGATTCCATCTGTAAATTCCAAATCAATAGACATGACTCAATGTACAATATAATAAGTCCTTGTTTAATATCACTTCAATTAATGTCAGTTTGCTTTTATGTTGTCAGCAAAAACTAAATTAAAAAATTAAAAATTTTAAGGAAATAAAATTGAATAAAGTTATTTTCTTACATTTTCCTTCATAATTGAAAGAAAATGAGGTAGATATATATAACGATAAAGAAAACAACGTAACCATATTTTATATGATCCACTAACTCATGTATATAATATTGTCTATGAACAATATATTAATTTAACTATAATTGATTGGATTGGCCAGATGGAAATGCTTCAGCTTTTCTATTGAAGAATGCAGAATCAAATTAAGAATCCACCTCTCAAAAAGTATGTGAAGGATTCATGCTAGGCTTGTTGATATCTATTCTGTACAGTCTGACCCAAACTTTACCAACACTCATGGAGATCTATTAACACCTTTATGAGTGTTGTAATTTGTGATAGGGACTGGAGTATTAACAGCTGTTTAGTGATTAGTGAATGATTGAGAACTGGCATTAAAAAAACTATCATGGACATAACATCTAAGCTATCATGGACATGAATTCTAAGCTGTTTTTTATTGGAATATAATTTTCTTTATCCGTAAATTATGATATATAATTGCACTATAACATTTTACAATTAAATTGTGGTGTTGTTTCATTTCATTCCATTATTGAACAATACAAAAATGTTTAGATTAGAAAATTACCAAATACTATCCCTTTAGTATCAGAAAGCACTGTAAATAATATAAACCCAACTCTTAATACTAGGTCTATGGGATTTTTGATTTCAATTAAAATTGAGGTTTTTCAGGAACTAATTTTGACATATGTGAATATATCATATTTACATTTTACTGCTGCCATTCATCCTTCCATCCATATGTATAAGCTAAATCATAATTTTTCATTAATCTTTGTTTTAATTAAAACAATTAAATTGTAAATTAATATAAAAAATTTCATATTTGTTTTTATAATTTAGCATAGGTGATTTAGACTAAAGCTAAGTAGGTACTGGCTCATGATGCCAACTTGGCTTTAGATTAGTTGGTTTGTGGTCACTCTTAGTTATTTTTTGTTTTGCAGAAAATATCAAAGAAATATTAATGAAAATTTTGATACATATTAAATAAATTTTGATCCTTCATAAAATTTGAAAATTATACTATAAATTAAAGTTGTGCAATAAGCTTTGTGTTTGATTTTGTTTTTAATATATACTATATCATTTCTCTTTAATTTAAAAAAAAATCAAAAATCAAATAAACTTTGTAGCAAATAAAAAAATTTTATTCATATACAGTCAAACCTCTTTAAGCCGCTACCATTGGTTCAAAGGTCCTCTCTGGCGGTAAAGGAGGGTGGTGGTTTATGGAGGGTTTATGGTAACATGTGAGAAAACATGTATAGACTAGAATGACATTGTTTCATTTAATTAAAGGTGATCAGAAATAAATTGCTGAGTAGCAGAAGGATTTTTATTTTTATATTCACAAATTAAAATCTTTTCGTGAACATTTAATGTCGTTTTTGACATTTTTCCGAGTAAGAAACAGCAACGATATTCACAACAGTTGATTTATAAAAAAACGGTTTAAACTGCTCTTCTTCTTCCGCAAAGTCGAGGTTATGGCTCTCCAGTCTTCTCCTATTTTAAACGGTTATTTTGTAAAAATTCGTTTAAAGTTTTGGAATAGCTCATTTTGAAAACAGGGATGTGAATAGTCACAGGTGCGAGATTACAGTCTAATAAATGTTAACAGATAAATTACTTAATTGCCATCTTCTCTAGTGTTTCTATTTGTGTTGGTTGACCTTGCCATTCGATTGTTTTGGCGGTTTAAACAACTGATTTGTCTACTAATGAAATGGTTTTGCCTCCAGAAATGAGTGGCGGTTGGCGATTAGTGAGGTGGCGGTTTATAGAGGGAATTTCATGTTTTAACATAAAGAAGGAGGTTTGTTATTGGCTTTCATCAGGCAAATAACGAGGGTGGCGGTTTATAGAGGGGCGGCTTAAAGAGATTTGACTGTAATTCATTATTGAAGAATCACATTTCTTATAGGCAAAATATAGACTATATTTTATCATTTTAAATTACATTTTAAAATATTGTTGTTTTTTCTTATCTTATTTAGATTCAATATCTAAGAAAATAAACCGTAAACCAGAAAATTTAAGAAATATGATGGACTTGGCAAAACGTATGTCAGAAGTAATGACACCTCAGTTTGTATATGGTCAAGCAGCTCAAATTGTGGATTATCCTGCAGATGGTACAGTATTTGATTATATGGCTGGTATTAGAAAGGTATAAATATATATTGTATTTTAGCTGTTTTTTTTAGAAATTGTAAATGTTAATGATTTTTAATAATTATAGATTCCATTTTCTTATGCGATTGAACTATGGGGTGAAGGTGATAAACCAGGAATGCAATGCTTTGATTTGTTTAATCCACCTAGTGATAAATTAGAAGTAAGTTTTGTTTTATTTCAATATATTGCTTCTTAATTGAAATTATATTAATAAATCAAATTAATATGAATGATTTATTTTAGGAGAATTTAGCAAAAGTTCATCCTCTCTATGAACAACTCTTTGGATATCTAATTGAATGGAAAGATAAACATGTGAAGAATTCTTTAAATATTGAAGTAAGTAATTTAAATTTATAAATATTTATTAATTCAATATTCTAGTACCTTATTTAATGATGTTTATTGGCTCCATGAAAACTATAACGAATCAAAATTTTCATTAAATATTAGAAATATATATTAACTCATGGTTTGATTCCTTCCAAAATGATTGGGAATTGACCATTTTCATTCTAAAAACAGTTTATATTGTTTAAATACACAATTTCAAAAAATAAATATTATAAAAAATTATTAAAGAATTAATAATTGTAGAAATATAGTATACAAAAAAAATATAACAAAAATGCTTATAAATACAGCATAAAATAATACTTTTTCTTAGTCTAAGGTCAATGAATTGCTTGAGAATTAAAAAGCAAAATTGTCTAAGTCAAATTGTTCATAAAAGAACATTGGTTCATGTAACCAATGTTCTTTTATGAACATTTGGCACATTGAGTTTATTTAAATACAAAATTCAAATGAACTCGGGAACAAATATCAGGTAACATCAGGTAACTGATGTACAGGTAGTCCTTGATTTACAATGTCGACATCATCAATAAATTCTGTGATTGGCAAATGCAATTGACAAGGGATTTGAATCCCTGATCACTGATCTGATATACAAAATCCATCTTTTTTGTGTCTGATTCTTGTATTTTTGTGTTAAGTTTGTTACAATAAAGTGAAGTAACTTTTATAACTTGAAATTGTCACACACAAGCTAATATTCTTTTGAAGATATTTTCTGCTTATGGAATATGTGAAAAATATTCATTTACATTAGTAAATAATCCCACTATATTTGATTTCACAAGTATATAAAAGAATATTTATTTTTCTTGGATGGATTATTTTAAATATTTTCATATTATTAAAAAATAAAATAATTATTAAATTATAATGTTTTATCTATAAGAATAATTAAATAGATGTTTCATTTTTACTGAAATGCATATCAGAATTCAGAAGGGGAACTCAATCACTTGATAATTGATTAAACTTATAAAAGATTCTGATTAATTTCATTCAAATTTCTTTGTGAAATTTAGCACAAATATTATCTCCTTGAAGTATCAAATTATAATGCATATTTTAGGATTATGATTTAGTTGGACTTTAATGTTATATAGTGTATTATATATGTTATATAATAATATATTTTGTTCATTAAGATAAATATCATCCATTTTACTATAAATTTTCACTTGCTTAATAATAATCTATTTTTTAAATAATAATCATATATATATTTATCTTTAAAGAATGATGGTCCTTCTCTAACTTTATGCTTCATCATGTTGGGAATTGTCATAGTTATAACAATTTTTGCAAGCTGCAATCGAAGACTTCCTGATTGGATGAGACCTCATCCTCAACGAAAAGTTATTAGTTTGAAATCTTTGAGCTCAACTTTGCATGTTAGCTGATAAATATAAAAATACTTTTTAATTCATCATAGTAAGTAAATTTTCCTAATTTGCAAACTATGTATTTAGTAATACAATATATTTTTAAATTTATAAGATTATATTTTATTTCTTCAGTTACAGCTTCAATTACAAGAATTATTCAAATTGAATATACTGGTACTTATAAAATTTTATAAGAAAAAAATTATATATTGTAATTATAATTGTACTTTAAATAATAGTCTAAGATAAATTAATTGAGAAATAATCATTAATTCTTTAAATATAATTATCAATGAAAATTGTAATTTCAATATAAAAAGACTTATTTAAAAAAACAAATACAATATTTTAAATTAAATACTTTATAAAAATACAAATAAAAAATTATTAAAATTGAAAAATGTTGTTGTGAAATTTTCATTTAGAAAAACAATTATTCAGATTGATCTATGTCAGATGTTTTTGGAAGCAATATATAAATCAAATAATATGTGAATCAGATTTATGTAATTATTTCATAATCATTATGATAAAAAAAATCATACCCTGTATATTTAACATATTATAAGGCTAAAGATACATAATAATTTTCATAATACAATGCATATATCCAATATACTTATCTTCATGAATACATTATTTCTTTTATGAATTTTCAATTTTTGAAGATAATTTTCACTTTTACAAAGAAATAATTTCATCATCAATTGATTAATTGCCCATAGTTGTTTAAAACAATATTTGTATCTTATTTCTCATATAATTTATAAATTCTAATTCATATCTTAATAGTTTTCCTGCATAATGGATCCTAAAATTATTTTATATAAAAATAAGTTATTCATGTGTCATCTTCCTAGTTTAATGATATAAATAATTGATTATTTTTCAATTGTTTTTGCTTATTTTCTGTTCTGAATATACTAGATATGTTTCATATACTGTATCAAATTTACTGTCATACTCCACTAACTAAATATTTAGACAAATACAAAAAATTAACTATCATATTTCAATGATAGAATATAGTGGTATATATAATAATAAAATAAATCTTTCAAAATCTTTTGTAAATTAGTGAAAGTTATTTAAAGGTATAAACAGTATATTATTCTAGATGAAATAAATCTATAATATTGATATAATTACTTAAATTTTTCAACCACTATACAAGTATGCTTTACGACAATGACATCCGATTTTGTTGGAAAATGATAAGCATAATTAATTCACTATTTAAATAAGTGAAATGTTTTTTGTCTGTTAGTTTTTAATAAAATAATTTTCATAATAAAAACTAAAATTATCTGATACACAAATTTTGATGAAACTTTTAGTTTTTTTTAAATTCTAGAAATTTTGATTTATTTTTAAAATAATTTATCACATTCTTTTATAGACAAATTTAAAATAATACTTTGAAGGAAATTTAAAACTATAATGAATTGGATTTTTTTTTATATTATGCCTAACTTTAAAGCTCATAACATTCAGCAAATTTTCAAAAGGAATACAGTATAGCAATTTTAAATTTGAAAACCTTGAATTTTTTAGATTTACCTTAGAATTATCTGCATTTTATTAGGTAGAATAATTTCCATTGTAAGAAGTTCTCATTATCAAATTCAGTTATATTTTTTGAAAATTATTATATGATATGATTTAAAACAGTGGTATCTAAATTTACAGTAATTTCTTTCATTTATTAGAAGTAAAATTTTATGAATTAAAGATTCTTGTTTGAATATAGTGGAAATGTTTATGAAAAATTGTGAATATTAAAGAGAATAAATCTTTCTCTCTCTAATAAAAAAATTTTATCAAGTAAATGAAATAGTTATAACATACATTGTGATATCACAATAGTAAAACTATTTACTCTAGTTAACTATTTGAAATATATTGTTTATGAGCAAATAGAAAGCTTTAATAATGATGTAAAAGATTAAATTTTGATGTGTTCTGAAATAATTGTATTTAAGCTTTTATCTTATTAATTAGTTTAAAAATTTCCAATTTCTAGTTGTTTTCTAAGGCCTGGTTCCATCATTGTATTGTTACTTTAACAATGGTGTCACTGAGTGGTGTTAGGGAAATTCTGTTCCACCAATCATTGTTAAGCTTAACAGTGATGTCAATATGTAACATTGGTCTCGATCACTGTTAAGACTGATTACAGAGTATTCAAACACAGCAAAACCTACTTTAGTCTGATATATCTGTTGAGTTATGCTAATAATAATAATAATAATAATAATAAAAACTACAAAAACAAAACAAAAATTCAAATATCTGAATTTAATAATAGTGAATTTTATTTGCTTTTCAAATTACCAAATTATAATTATACATGCAACGTGATTAATCATTTTAAAATAAATTGTTAATAATACATGCATGAATATTATCTTCATACTGGGCTTCTTAAAAATAGTACAGATCTTAGACAATATGAATTAATTTTTCAAAGGAACTGTGCATTTTCCAAGATATACGGTTGTTTTCGAGATAAATGAATCGTATATTTTCATTTTTCAACAAATATTCGGGAAGATATTTATAATAAATATAGCAATCTCTCCTTTAGTAACAAACCATATATATCAGAAAATTCACCATCTAAAATTATTTTTAATCATTCTTCTTCTTCTTGGTAATATAGAGGCTATAGAATTATCAGACTAATGATGTCATTTACTTTTAACACTAGCCATCTTGTCTTATCACGTGTTGCTATAGCGTCATTTCTTATCACGTACTTTAATTTGATCAATAGGCATTTCACCAGGAACATGAATAACAATCCTCCTTTAGTAACAAACCATATATATCAGAAAATTCACCATCTAAAATTATTTTTAATCATTCTTCTTCTTCTTGGTAATATGGAGGCTATAGAATTATCAGACTAATGATGTCATTTACTTTTAACACTAGCCATCTTGTCTTATCACGTGTTGCTATAGCGTCATTTCTTATCACGTACTTTAATTTGATCAATAGGCATTTCACCAGGAACATGAATAACAATCATAGTGTCAGCGATGCTTACTGACAACGTAGAGCTAACAAAAGTTGTGGTGGAAGGATCTGTTGTTACACTGACATTGTTGTTTACTGACAGTAGTGTTATACGATATTGATGGAACTGACCCTAAATGTTAAAAAATATATTAAAAAAATATTATAATCTGATAAAGATTTTTCTGACATCATATTCTGATTTTTGATAATTTCTGGTTCTTGGCTTTGTGGCCTTTGACTGCATCTGAAGAAAGAAATATAATCATTGAAAATGTTTGAGTTATTGTCTTATTTAATAAAAATTAGCATTATAAAACTATTGAAATTTATTTAAATAATATTACTGAAATTTAATATATAATTTATAAATAATTT
>AYEL01030584.1:0-57655 GCA_000484575.1 Olivierus martensii
GCTCACTTGTCTGGTTTTTCGCCAACCGTTCTACCTGCTTTGCAAGCGCCGCTATCTCTGCGCGTATAGCATGCATTTCGAGTGCGGCCGTTGGCGGTGCTGCAGCTTCCTCGCTGAATCGTGGTGCCTCTGGTGCTATTGCGGTTGCTTTCGCGGGCAGTGCCTGTCCCAGTGAGTACACGTTATTGCATGCGGATTCTGCCCGGACCTCTGCAATTTTATCCGCTAGTTTCGCCATGTTATCGAGCGTTTCTGAGCTCACCGACAGTATGGCCTGGATTTCTGGCGGTAGCCGTTGAAGCCATAGTCTTTTCAAAAAATCATCGTTTATGACGTTGTTCGCTAGTTCCCGCATCTTTCGCAGTAGGTGTGACGGTTTGTCATCTCCCAATTGCAGCTCCGATAGCAGTTTCCTTATCTGTTGGGTCTCGGACGCGGTATATTCCTGAATTAAGCGCTGCTTGAGTGCGTTGTATCGTTCCGTGCTTGGTGGATTGAAAAGAATGTCACTCACAGATGTGAGGGTGTCCGGGTCGATCACTGCGATAAGATTGCTATATTTAGTTTGGTCGCTCGTAATTCCCGATAGCTCAAAACTATTCTCCACCTGCAGAAACCATAGTTTTATATTATTTTTCCATAATGGTGGGAGCTTTAACGCTACTCGCGAAATATGGGGAACGTTGTCCATTGTTTCGATTCCTGACAGCTTTGTATCTTGCTCCTGGTTCGTTAGTGCCATGTCATAGATTTACCATGTCATAGATCGTTAGTGTGTTTTTCTCTGGTCGTCGCCTTAATCCAATTCTTATGTTAAGAATTGCTATGGTAGGGCAGATATACCGTTCCGGCTTTGTTCGGTCCCCTATACCTAGCCAGACGCAAGGTTGATTGAATTCGCTCACCTTTGTTTCGTCGACTATGTATTCGTCAATCCACTTCCATCGAGGTTCAGGGTTCCTTATTCTCCGGCTCACCAATGTTGGTAATTATACTCAACTCTTTTAACATTAATAGAATAATTTAATATTCAAAAACACATATATATACACAGTTGGTGATACAGACAATAGTCGCGACACTCGTACACGTGTTGTCACTTCTCCGGTCGAGGCAGCAAAAGTGATGAGACAGAAGTAAGTGTCTAGAGGATCACTAGCGTACACGACCCCTGGTGGACATTTTTGTGTCTTGTTTGTCCGCGGAGGTCGCTACAAGATGACTCCAAAACTGATTCCTGCGTGGGAGCGGCTATTGTTGTTCGCAACCATCAAGAAAAGACTCTTTACCAAGCTCACTTCAAACGTGGTATATACAACTCAATTGTCCAGGCAGAGACATACGCCATCTTCCGCGGACTCAATTACATCTCCAAGCACCTGGAGCCCCGTCATAACTACATCATCCTGTCTGACAGCAGAACTGTTCTCCAAGGACTCACCAAAACCACCAACAGCCTCTCCAAAGAGCTACACAAACTCATCACTGACATCTTTTCCTCTTCCACACTTGATCTCACCTGGATCCAGGGACACAGTGGTATACAAGGAAACGAGAAGGCAGACAAACTCGCTAAAAAGACGGCCACCAGCTCTCTTTCCCCTTCTTTCCAAAAAATTCCCACCAGTTACATTAAACAACAAATCTCCCTTTGTCTTGACATCTGGCAAGACTCCTGGAACTCAGCCACAACTGGGTGACTCTGCCATGAATTCATCCCCAGCATTACCTACCACTTCAAAAATAAATTCTTCAAATCTGATCATCTCAAAACACAGCTCTTCACCGGTCACGGCAACTTCCGCCATTACCTTCACCGTTTTACACTTCACATTATTGCTCTCTGTGACTGTGGGGTATCCGAACCTCAGGACACTAAGCATCTTCTCTTCAATTGCAACAAATATTCCAACTCGAGAAAAACTTCTCAGTACTACACTCCAGCACACCACTTCCTGGCCCTGTGATTTGAAGACTTTCCTAGCCCATGAAAGCACCTTCACAGCCCTCCAGGACTTCCTCCAGGAGACTTCTGCTCTTGCCAATAGCTTCCCACTCCCAGCTTCACCCTAATTCTTCAACCTTCCAACATCAGTGTACAACATTGTGTTCAACGAAGCTCCCCTCTCCAACTGATCCCTGCATTGTATTAGTTTGTATTTCATCTGTAATCTTTTTGTACTGTTTATCATTTGTATTATATTTTATTGGTATTATATTTTCATTTTATTGTATCCATTTTCTTTATATTTTATTTGTTTTATTGTATCCTAATTTATTAATTGCATTTTATTTGTATTTTATTGTATGCTATTCCTTTTCATTGTATCCTATTTCATTTTAATAGTATTTTATTTGTATTTTATTGTATCCTATATCATTAATTGTTCATTATATATATCACTTTACTTGTATCTTTGTATAGTTAGTTGTACCACTTGTATCCTTGCACTACTGTCCTGTATTACAATAGATTAACTAATTATATTGTAATAATTTTCTCATTACAGTGTCACCCCCCTGTACTTTACCCCCATCTCACTACAGGTACTGAACCCATCAGAGAAGACTATTCTTCACTGTGAGACACCTTCCAGACACCTCCCAACTGTTACTAGTGTGAACTTAACTCTGACATCTATTCAACCTCTAGCTCTGATAGACATACCTTTTACCAATGAAATGTAAACCCAGTCCCAAGCTTCAACACTGTTCTCAACAGAGGCATCTCTCCATCTGTAAAACTTTCCATCATAAATATTTTGTTCTGTTTATCACCAGCTAACTAATCAACATTGTAACCTATTGTTTTTTCTAGTTCTAATTAATGCCTATGCGGTATACAGGGGTCATGGATCTCATGAATGTGCTGGTAGCTCTCCCCTCACTTTCATCTAGTGCTCTGCTAACTCCCTCCAGCAGGAATCCTTCAAACTATTCCTAACTCTTCTCACTTCTACTTCCTTTCTGGGCTATACTAACGAGTTCAGCCCTCTCCTACATCAATCAAAAAATCCAGCTGAGCTAAAGTGATCCAGTGCAGTGTGCCTACATAAGATTCTTGGATTTATTGTCAAGAATTTCCGCATCATGGTGCATCAGGCAGTGGGGCATCACCTATCTGATGCACTTATACAAATGCAGGTTGGAGTCAGTGACACGACTTGCTCGACTGCTTCTGGTAAAGCAAAATTTTACTTTACTCCGAAGCATGATTGATGTCGGTTTATGACATTATCCTTAGAATGATGTAGCTTCAGAAAATATCAAGTTAATGAGCAATAATAAATTTTGATAATTTACATAAAAAATATTTTCTTTTTATTGTTGTTATTGAATAACTGTTTTCTTTCCTGACAAAATTTCATATTAAATTATCCCAGTAAAAATTTCGTTAGAATATGTCTACGTCACATGGCTCCCAAGAGACCATTTGAAGTTTTGTTTTTTGTTTGAAAACAAAACTTCGAATGGTCTCTTGGGAGCCATATATATGAGTTATAGTATTTAGGGAGCCATATATATGAATTATAATATATATATGAGTTATAGCATTGTAGTTGAGTTGAGTTATAGTATTCAAATCTTTGATCATATTTTAAAATGAGTGGATCATCCTAATGAAACTGAAATACTTCTTACTTTAAAAGTAAACAATAAGCCAAATGATTTATCTTACTTATTTGGCTTATTGTTTACTTTTATTTCATCCTAATGATGATGTAATACACCATTAGGATGAGGTGTGCAATGTGATTTCTAGACGTTAAGCATGTGATTTCGAAGTTTTGATTTTGCTTACGATGAACTTTTTAATAGACTACAGTTATTTTTCAGTACAGATTTTAAATAATAATTATTTTTCGTTATTTTAAACATTATTTAAGTTACTTTTTAATCTACTTTAGTTAAATATAATAGTCATTTATTGACTAGTAGCAAATGGATTAAAACATTCTTAATTAATAATAATGAAAAAGAAATATATTTTTCACTCAAATATAAATCCTAGGTAAGATTCTTGATTTATTGTTGAGTTTTCGTGTCGCATTGTATTGGACAGTGTGGCATCGCCTATCTAATTACAGTATATAGATGCAGGTTGGAGTCAGCGATGTGATGTGCTTGATTGCTTTGGGTAAGATTTAATTTTACCTGGTATATTTTATTAAATGAATTATTGCAAAATTTCCTTCCTGGTCTTCAGAAGATGTTCAATAAGTTATGGTTTTGCTTATTACTTCAATTTCTCCAGCCAAAAAAAAAGTTGATTTTTTTGATCCATGTATAAGCCGACCCCCACTTCAGAAATTTTTTTTGAGAAAAACCCTCGGCTTATACACGAGTTTATATGGTACTTTAAAAGAAAATAGGTATTCCCAATAGCAGTTGAACTACATTCAACAGATAAAATTATTTTTTGTATTTTTGTTTATTTGCAAAGACTCTTAGGAGAAACTAAAATTGTGAAGAATTATGAGTAAATACTTCTGCCAAAGTGAGAATCATACAGTGGATTTTGCTTGCAGAAGAATGCGATGGTTTCTAGCTGCAGTTTCTACTCCAGCAGATAATGGAAACAAGCCTTAATATACACAGTATATGCTGCCTAATTGTTAAAACTATGATTATATATATAATAAATTACAGAATTCTTTATAAATACTTTTCACTAATATTTCATACTCTAAACTAGCTTATTTAAGGTCCTATAAGCTAGTTTAGATTTTGTTGTATATTTCATACTTGTGAAAAATATGAAATTTTAGTGAAATATTTATAAAGAATCCTTTAGTTTATTATACATATAATAAACTTTTCAATATTATAAAATAATAATGAAAAATGAATAATAATTATGAAATAATTAAGAAAATGATAAAGAATCCTGTAATTTATTATAGGGAAAAGTGGAGTAAAATTGGTACTCCTGTATCTCCATGATGACCACTACAAATTAGCAGCAAACTCACAAACTACTACTAAACCACAATTATGCCAGTAGGAATTGAAGTTGGGATGACTGTGCATGCTAATTGTTTTGCTAAAATGTTTTAAAATTTTTGTGCTGAAATATTTCGATTTTGTGATTAACTAAAACCACCTATATTGCCATATATACTAAAAATTATTATCAATAAGTATACCTCTGTATTCATAACTTTTAAAAAATATTTTAATACATTTAATCAATATTTTATTGCATCATTGAATATAGATACACCATTTTTATTAAAACATGTTGTGGTGGGACAAAACTGAATAGTACCTATATCCCAGTACCTGATATATCCAAGGAAAAAAATAAGAAGGCTTCTAAATGAATACTTTTTAAAATCACAAAAGTCAGTGACACAAAAGAGAAAAGCATAAAAGAAAAAGGAAGTAAAGAAGATTTGGTATTATACAGAATCATCAGAGGAGAAAGAAAATACCGAAGCCTGTATATTTTGTAATGAACAATATGCACATTCAAATCAAAGGAAGGATAAATCCAGTTGCATGTGTCAATGGTGGGCCCATGAAGCTTGTTCATATACAGAGGAAGAAGATAACACATTTATGTATCATCATATATGTGACTTTTGTTCCTAAAATAAGAAACAATGTTGTTTTTAATTTTTATAAATTAAAATTTTGAAAATGTGGACTGTTATATGTATTCAAATGGGTACCCAGTTTTACCTCACCCATAGGGCAAAATCAGGTATTTGCACCTTTTTAAAAAACACTCCTACCTAAATAATAAATACATATTTGACATAAAAACACATAGTTCCTGATAGATTAACAACTATTGAAGCCTAATAACATAATTTTGAAAATTTTTCTGTTCAAATTAAGAAAATATGTGACTTCAAAGTTAAGGTATATTATTTTGCCTCACCTTCCCCTACATATAATTATAGTTTTAACAATTATGCAGCATGTATTGCTAAGTGTATATTAGGACTATTGTACATTCTCTATTATATGCACTTTTCATTATTATGAAATAATAATGCATATAATTTTAAATATTGTACTCAACATCAGATCTAGGATAAGGTGAGTGAGGCAGTCGCCTCGGGTGAAAATTATGAGGGGACACTAAAATGTAGTTGCAATTTCACACAAAAGCTTAATTATATTTATCTTGACAATATTTCCTGCTGTAGAGTCATCTACAAAGACATAATGGTGTATTTTTCTAACAGATAATACTAATCGAGGGAGAAAGAAACCAATGCCAATAAAATTGATCGATTGATAAACAATTATTAATGATTTTGCCTCGTTGAAAGCAAGAAAAATTAAACTACAGTTCATATTTATTATATTAAATAGAGTTCATTTTTATTATATCTATTATAAATATATTTTTTGATAGTATTTTGTTAACTATTTGTTGCTTTGAAAAAAATGAATAAAGTTTTTTGTATGTTTCTCAGTGACTATATATCTGATGTCATTACATTTCTGGTTCCAAAGTACTATATGTGTTTATGTATTAATGCACGTGAGTGAAGAGGAGATAGAGTGCCATTTTCTAATGTTGCCTTAGATGATAAAAGATCCGGCACTGATTATACTTGTTGCTTCATAGTAACAAATCTTGAATTATTAAAGTTCTTTAAAACAAAATGCTAAAAACTTTTAATATAAAAAAGAAAACTTACAAGTATTTATATAAAATTAATGAAATTAATATAAAAATTTTCCATTTACATATAATCAAACCACTAATTCTATGTACCTACTACCAGGAATTAATTCAATGTATTGCTAAAAACATTTTTAGTAATAGGTTTGATTTTATGTAATTTTATAATCCAGGATTGTGATATGTATAGATAATTTACCATTTATTAGTAGAACTCTGAAGTAACCATATGTTGTGTGAACTGCAGCCTGGTAAACCAAAACAGCTTTGCTATTTGATGTACGGAAACTAAATGCCATATCTCCTCTATACCATCCAGGAACTTCAACAGATGAAACTGGAGTTTTAAAAGTAATAACATATTGTTGGGTATCTACAATAATAAAATTTGCATTTAAAATTAATAGCAAACAAAAATATTTTACAATAAATTAAAAAAAATCACCTGTTTAGATTCTAAAGCATAGTTGAGTAATATAAATCACTTTTGAAAAATAAATCAAATTATATTGATATGTTAGAAAATGAAATTAACTACTATTAATGATCATAGATTTTATTACTATTATGATCATTAAAATAAGCATTTGTCACTAAATATATGCAATAAAATAAAAACTACTAAGCACATTCCAAATTAGTTATATTACTAATTAAAATAATGTAATCATTTAATATAAAAATATATACAATAAAATAAAATAAACTCTTACCCATTCTATTCAATATTTATTGAATGTTTATGAATTACAATATTTATTATAAGAATTTGTAATTCAACATTTATAACTATCTATACTTACATAAAGTTTTCTATAGATCAACTAGCATTTCAGCAACTTTATCATTTACAATATTATTTTGAATATAAAAAGTTTTGCATTCTTTTGAATATAGAAAATTTTTCAAAAAATTGTAGAACACTTTTGAATATTTTAGTTTGGTTCCATATTACTTCATTACCTTAGCCATAAGCTGCTGGCTGTAAATGTTGTATTTTATTAGAACTAAAATTCATTTTATGTTGTTATAGCCTGTCTTGTAATTTTCTGCTATTGTGCTTAGCCTAATGGCATATGGTAAAGATAACAAGGTAAAATCATCAAGAATGTTACCCTGCACAAACCATCACAATTTTTTGAAAAACTTGCTATATATAAGGAATACAGAAAGATGATATTGTGAATAATGAATAATGGAAAACTTCTTACTTCAGATATTAAATAAAAGCAAACAATAAGCCAAATAAGTAAGATAAATCGTTTATTCAAAAACACTTTCAGCTATCCACATAGCGTGCCTCAGTTGTAATACAGACCAAAGAAGCTTCTTCCCCTTTTCTCATCAGGCCAAATCGGGGAATCAATCAGTGACTGGTTCCTAACATCAACAAACTGCAGGTGGAAAGTTATCCTTCCAAACACATTAACAAGAAAACACGAGAAAACATTTCTAAAATAACATTATAACAGTTACAATTATCATCAAACCCCGAAATTTAGGTATAGAGCAAAAATAATAATAATAAAAATAAAATACTAACTATAAAGCCCATCATAAAAACAGAGTTACATAAACCCGGACTACTCGAAAAACATCCACGTTACGGAAACATATGGTCTACACCCGACCCACTCATAAGTCCTTTAATAAAAACAAACACCTTAGATCACAGTAGGTATAAATCTTTCCTTTCAGAATAATATTTCAAGTCAAGTACAGCACTCAACATTCTTTTCATACATATTGCACAGATAGTCGAATTTACTGGAAAATATTATAATTGAGTAAAAGATATGTATTAACTAGAATTACGAAATAATAAAATCTAAATAATTATACATCAATCATAAATTAACAAGTTTCAAAGAATAAATACAAAATAATAGTAATACATTAAAATCTAATAATAATAATAAAATTAAAATCTATAAAATTACTTTAGCTAGAAAAAGTTAAAATTGAAATCGGCCAATTATTATCTACACAGATCTAAACCGTGTCATTGGGTAATTTACATAAATTATAAAAGTATAATCCATTACAGTATAATAACAATATTAAAATCGGCCGAAAGTTTAAATTACGAGTCTAATACTAGGTTGCCAGACTAAAGTTTCCTAAGCTGTACAAAAATATAATACATTATATTACAAATAAACAATATTAAACATAGAGTTCCATTTAGCATGAGGCCACATCTATTTAACCTACCCAGCAAGCCAGGCCCAAGCCACGGGTAGCACAAGTGAATCATTGTAATTTATTATGTGTTTGGTCTTTCCTAGGGAATGAATAGTTAGAGTCTCTAATATTTTGCCCTCTCTGATTCCACTAGTAGTTTTTAAAACTTTTATTTCATCCCACAAAATAGTGAGGTCATGCTCCAAAGCTCTCTGTGCTAAGGCCGTGTCCACTTCACCTTTTCAGATGGCATTATAATGTTCTTTAATGCATTTTTCGATAGCCGGCCAGTAAAACCAACATAGCATTCTTCTCTTCCCAGACTATTGTTAAAACACGGGACCTCATACACCCCGGAGCATTTGTTGGCTTTATCCTTATCATTCCGTATGAGGTCGAAAACAGTGCTAATCCTTTTCAGTGCTATAGAACACCCCGTATGTTTTTCTAAAAGTGGCCTAAGTTTACTGGTAATGGGAATGAGGTCAATCCCGTAATAATTAGACTTAGGTTGTCGAGGGCACCTATCGGACAACGACTGTTTGATCTTCTTATAAATCCCTAAAAGGAAGTTAAGCCTTGCCTAAGAATAGTCCCAATTTCTGCATACCTACTCCCTTGATGAGAGCAATGGCTAAAATGAGAAAAAGGGGGAGAAAAGCTCCTCTGGTCTGTATTACAACTG
Source organism: Olivierus martensii (assembly GCA_000484575.1). Taxonomy (NCBI): domain Eukaryota; kingdom Metazoa; phylum Arthropoda; class Arachnida; order Scorpiones; family Buthidae; genus Olivierus; species Olivierus martensii. The sequence goes on from AYEL01030584.1 coordinate 9,513, forward strand.
AGGCAGGCTAAGTGGATAGCCGAAAACGTTTTTGAATAAACGATTTATCTTGTTTATTTGGCTTATTGTTTGCTTTTATTTTATATGATATTGTGATATTAAAATGCTGAAACCTGGCAAATACATTGCAAAGTCTATATAAAAGTGAACTGTTATAGACAATGTATTCTCAATAAAATAAGTAGGAGTTTGTTTTATTTTATTGTATGTATTTTTATATGAAATGATTTACATTATTTTAATTATTACTATAGGTTAACAATCAATTTTCTGGCATTCTTGGTTTCATTGTTTCTATATTAGCAAATTAGCTTGACCAACAGAAATCATGCAATATAAAATATCTCAGACTTAAGTAGGTGGGAAAAAATTTCCCAGAAAATGATTCACAGGGAATTGCAGCAGATGTGTCATACTCATTTAAAATATATTTCTGAATTGTATTTTTGATATTTCTGAATAAATATCTGTAAAAACGAAATAAAAATGATCATTAAAAAATAACAATGCCTATTTTAATAAAATTAAGGCCTATTTTCTTAATTTTTATCATTTTTTTAATTTTAAATATTTTATATTTCATTATATGTGTGGTGGACTTGTGGCAACACTAGTCATCTCTATATAGATTGGCAACATTGTGACTACCCTTATGACATTGTCACTCGTGTAACTCGTCTCTCCATTTGTGTTGTGTGTTTCTCATCTGTTTGCATCGTGTACCATATTTTATATTTCGGAATAAAGCCTACATTTTAGGTACAATAGACTCTGTCTCTCTCATTTCTCATTACAATATGAAAAATTAATTTTAATTCAAAATTTTAATAAACTTAATTTATCTCAATATATTATTGAAATAATAAAACAAATTGATTAACAAAAGCAAATTACATAACAATGCACTACACAAGAACAGTCAAAAAATCAATGGTGGCTCCATGCAGCCAAAGGTGGATCCATGAATAGTATCATGTTGGGAGCCACAGATTAGGTTACACAGATATCCGACTCTTGAAATGAGATTGCAACACCACCATGGATAAGACGTTAAAGTATTCATTTCTTGTTAAGTCGTTAGAAAGTGAAAGTTGTCTCACAGATTAAGGTACATTTTTACTGTATATATGGTTTAAAGCAGGTTACTTATAAGTCATTATTAAATATATCAATTAATACCTAATTTTAAATAAGATTTATTCAAAATAATATATACTTATGATTTTCTTACTGTTTTTTCTGTCTTAGGATAAATAACTGTCTTGAATGTCGTCGTGGTCTAGATGGGTATCCATTTTGTTCTTTTGTTCATGATATATCTGTATGAAGATTTTCTTATTTTGTTCTTTGATAGTTTATCATTTTTTATGTCAGTAATCAATTTATGATTAACAAAACTATCAAAAAATAAAATAAGAACATCTTCATACAGATATATCATGAACAAAAGAACAAAATGGATACCCATCAAGACCACGATGACATTCAAGACAGTTACCGTATATACTCGAATATAAGCCGATCCGCGTATAACCCAACCCCCCGACTTAAGAGTTTAAAAATCGGTAAAAATGCATAACTCGTGTATAAGCCTACCCCTGACTTTAGCACTCAAAATTCGGCAAAAATTTGAAACCGATAAATTACGTGATTTTTTATTTTTAGTTATCGATATATTAATGCCATTTGCCAACGTGATTTTTGATTTTTAGTTATCATATATTAATGCCATTTGCCAAAAAATATAAATATATTTTATTGAAAACTTTAAATATCATATAAAATAAATTATATAATACAAACACCAATATATTATTTAAAAGGTAAAATTTTATGTTACCCGAAGTGATCGAGCGCGTCGCGCCGCCGACTCCAACCTGCATTTGTATAAGTGCATCAGATAGGTGACGCCACGCTGCCTGATGCGCCGCAACGTAGAAATTCTCGACAATAATTCAGCTAAAGTGATCCAACACAGTGCACCTATTTAAGATTCTTGGATGATTGTCGAGAATTTCTGCGTCGTGGCGCATCAGGCAGCGTAGGGTCCCCTATCTGATGCCCTTATATACAGTAAATGCAGGTTGAATTGGCGGCGCGACGAGCTCGATCGCAGCAGGTAAAGTAAAATTTTACTCCGAAGCGAGATTGATATCTGAGAATAACGTAGCTTCAGAAAATATCAAGTTAACGAATAATAATAAATTTTGATAATTTACATAAAAATATTTTCTTATTATTATTGTTATTAAATAATTGTTTTCTTTTCTAAAAAAAATTCATATTTAACTATCACAGTAAAAATTCCATTGGAATATGTCTACATCACATGGCTCCCAAGACACCGTTCAAAATTTCATTTTCCCTTACATTGTACTGTATTTTGTCTACACCGTTCGAAATTTCATTTTCCCTTACATTGTACTGTATTTTGTCTAGTTGAGTTGAGTTATCATATTCAATATTCACTCAAAAATGAATCCTATGTAAGATTCTCGATCGATTGTCAAATTTTCACGTTGCATCGTATCGGGCAGCGTGGCATCGCGACGCGCTCAATCGCTTCGGGATAAGATAAAATTTTATCTGATATTGGTATTAAATGAATTATTGCAAAATTTCCTTCCTGATCTTCAGGAGACGTTCAATAACCTATATTACTTCAATGGTTTTGCTTATTATTTCAATTTCTCCAGCCAAAAAAAAAGTTGATTCTTTTGACCCATGTATAAGCCGACCCCCCACTTCAGAAAATTTTTTTTGAGAAAAAACCTCGGTTTGTACATGAGTATATACGGTATTTATCCTAAGACAGAAAAAGCTGTAAGAAAATCATTTGTATATGAGTATATACGGTATTTATCCTAAGACAGAAAAAGCTGTAAGAAAATCATAAGTATATATTATTTTGAATAAATCTTATTTAAAATTAGGTATTAATTGATATATTTAATAATGACTTAAAAGTAACCTGCTTTAAGCCATATACAGTACAAATGTATCTAATTCACCAGACAATAATAGAATATATATGTATCTTATTCTCTAAAATTAATATTTTTGCTACAATAAAAAACAAATATACAGAAAAATGTACAAGAAGGAATTTGTAAATGCAAGAAAATAAATATTTTTGTTAATATCTCTTTTAATAAATAAATGATTAAACACATTTTGATAAATAATATGCAAATTTATTGTATATTATCTAAATATTAAAATGTAAACCTATGTATAATTAATTCAGAGATTTATTTATTTTTACGGGGAGTATGAACCAAACAAGAAAGCATTTTCGGGGAGTGAAAACTAAATATGGAACAGCCTAACTTATGGCTCTTACAGGTGAGGGCGCGAGCATCGAATTCGTGCTACCATAGCGGTCTATGAGTGGCTTTTACCGGTGAGGGCGCGAGCATCGAATTCGTGCTACCATAGAGGTCTATGAGAGTCGGATATCTGTGTAACCTAATCTGTGGTTGGGAGCCAACCCTCCAACTGCACACTATAAATTTATAATGCCTATTTTACGAAAACTAAATATCTGATTTGAAATCTCATTATACATGCTTATAGAAATCTCAAAGAGCAACAATTTTGTTACATACTGTCTATGTCTAATATTTTTAGTTTTCAAGATATTGTGAAAACAAACTTGAAAATATTGGAATTTTTTAACTCTCAATTTTGCATCTCTATTACTCAGGAAACATAAGAGTTACATCAAAATGCTTTATTGATTTAAATATTTCATTTCTTACTGGACAATTTTGCCATTTACTGTTTATGTCTATCTATCATATTTTAGAAATTATTGAGAACAAAAGTAACTAAGACACAATGGAAAATGACCAAAATGTGAAATTTTTAGTTTTTTCAAAAAAAAAAAACTAATAATAATAAATTATCGATATTTCTAATTTTTTATTGCATATTTATTGATAGCATTATATATATAACAAATTAAATATAAATTGTTTATACTTTTGTCTATTAGTTTTGGAGATATAAAGAAAACATTTCACTTTTTGTGATATTCTGAATGCCATAGGTACTCCCAGCATAGACATTATTCACATCAAAATTTAAGTTCCTTTCAAAATAATTTTCATTAAAAACTTCTTAAAAATTCAAAAATGCCTAAAAATAAATAGGATCCACTCTTATATTTAAGAGACTTATTATATAAATAAGAAATATAAATATAGGAATTTATAAAAATAGGAGCAGAATAATTCTGATTACAATATTTATTTTGTAATGTGAGTGTTGCATGCATTGACATTCATAGCATATACACACAATTAATTCACTGACATATATCTCATGTCCATGGCACAAAATATGAAATTATATTTTAAAAAACAATTCTTTGTATAAATGATGTATATAGGTTATTAGGTTATAGGTCAATGGTACATATAAATAAAAAATATAGAAAATCAACAAAATCACAAAAAATATTTGAAAACTAGCATAATACTGTGAATGTTATAGAAAATGAAAAAGCCTTCAAATAAAAATAAAGATCCAAAACACAAAGCCAAAAAATTAGATGAAAATCTTCAGTTCCATGGCATCTTTATATGCAATCAGCATATAGTTTGCAGCAAATTATGGCATCTTTAAATGCCATTGGCAAAATAAGGGCTAAGGAAATCTGTATAATAAAACTTAAAATTCAAAATTATTCTCAAATATTAAAAGTTTTTATTATATACTTATTAGTTTACCTGTTTCTACACAATCTAATTGTCCAATTGATAATCTTGCTTCAGCATCTGCAGCTGTATTAGGTGGCTGAAGAATATAAACTCTTGTGATGCCTAAATCTTTCCGATCTGTGAAAGTACTTTCATCCACTCTCCACCTAGCATCACTAATATCACAATTGCACATTAAAGATGAATTAGCACAACTTCTTGATTCAGAACAAGGGCATCTTCCTGATGAAAGTTTACTACCAATAGTAGTAACATAATGCCCAGAAGCTGATGATTCCATCCATGTATATGTTCTTAATCTATTAAAAATAATAACAATTTAATTTTTATATTATTAATAATAATTGATAAAAGTAAAAAATGATAAATTTTTCATATTTTAAATTATAGAGTTATATTATTTTTTACTATACTTACAGTTCATTAGGAGCTGTAAGTATAATTAAGATTATTATTAAAGAATAGGAGTTTTAGCAAATGATAGTTATATTATTTTACTGTATTATCAACATGAAATTTAAAATAATACACAGTTATAAGCTCTCAGTTAAAGTGAAAAACAATTATTTATTGCAGAGTACTTTTGGTTTTTAATAAACCATCATCAGTGCAAATATTACATCTTTTATAACAAAACAAGATGGAATGGTTATAAATATAAAATTCTAGAACGATTTCTATTATAAATTTTATATTTATAACCATTCCATCTTGTTTTGTTATAAAGATGTAATATTTGCACTGATGATGGTTTATTAAAACCAAAAGTACTCTGGCAATTAATAATTGTTTTTCACTTTAACTGAGAGCATTATAACTGTGTATTATTTGTAATTTTAAAAATAAATTTGGATATATATTTTGAAATTTAAAATTTAAATAGTAATTTATATAATATTTTAGAATTAAAACAATGCTTATATATTTTTAAAATCTGTATTATTTATTCACAATCCTTAATTTGTTATTATGACAACATAATTGTCATAATTACAAATTATGACAATTGTACAGTAAGACCCTGCTTAGCGCTGCTCCATTTAACACTGTTTCGATAACACAGTTTAACACAGTTAGTTCGATAACACAGTTTTTTTTTAACACAGTTTTTTCCAAATTCTATATTTTTATTGATTCATTTTGGTGTGGTTTTTCAAACTGTTATTCTTACATAAATCCAAAATCGCAGGAATTTGTTACACTGATAATCCTATGCCATTTCACAGTGAATTTGATATTAGTGCAGTGCAGTACATACAAAAGTCTGCTACAGTCAGAGTTCATTTTTATCAATGTTATTTTACAATAATAAAAATAAAAATTACGCCATTTTAGTTTTAACCTGAATGCAGCCATTTTAAACTATAGTTCCTTGAAGTTAGAATGTTTTTCTTTCATCAATATTTTTCCATTGTTTATAGTTTACTGCAATCTGATTATTGCTTATTGTTCTTAAAAATTTTTATTTTCTAATTTTAAGAATTTTTTCATGAATGATTTATGAATACAGTATATCACATAATCGATATGGAGAGTTAACTAAAACTAATCTAACTTAATATTTATGTAGCCCTGTGGCTACCGTGATCAGAAACGTATTAAAATCAGATTTGAGGGGTTTAAATTTGAAAGTCATTGAATAATAATTTTATTTTAAATACAGTATGTCCTGAATATTTTATTATAAAAATAATTTATTTTTGATTATAAATAGAAAACTTTGCTTTTGGATACGCAAATTACGAAATTTTATTTTGAATATGTTAAAAATATTTTTGTTTTAATGTCATCGGGACTTGATTTTTCTTGTGAAATTTAATTTCTTAATTGTTGATCGGCCTGGTTACCGCATGGTAAAGCACTGGCTTATCAACTTGGAGGATCCGGGTTCAATTCCGACTCTACAACTTCAATTTTTCAGGCAGGTCGAGCTTCATTCGTTAACCCCATCATAGATATTAGCCAATCCGTGATGGACTATAAAATATGTCCGACACATAAAAAATATCTCATATGCGATATGGAGAGTTAACTAAAACTAATCTAACTTAATATTTATGTAGCCCTGTGGCTACCGCCAACAATATCCCAAGTGTGATTCGATTGTCGTATTAAAATTAGCGTAATCCATCGATATACATACATGGATTGATGGATGCAGTTAAGTGCAATGAGTAAGTATGATGACCAGATCCATATAACTAATAAAAAAAATATAATACCCCAATATGCATTATTATACCACATAACCCCACCACTTAAGTAAGCTAGATAAAAATTTACATTGCCTATATGATAGCTGTATGTTGACTATATAGCAGGCTTTTTTATCGAATATATACCGAATCTTTGGTTTAAAGATTTGTTAGTCAATCTCTACATCATGGTTCGGGAGAGGCATGTTTATATTCATTCTAAAAGCCTGCTGTATAGTTAACACATGGCCATCACACAGAGAAGATAAATTTTTATCAGTTAGCTAGTATTAAGTGAGCTATCCATGTATGTATATTGATGGCTTAATCATAAGATTGTAGATAATGGAAATACGATGATTTAAATATGAAAAATAATAAATTTTATTTACACAAACGAATTTAAAGCTATTATTTTGAATACAACAAAATTTAATTATGTTTTTAAATATGTGCAGATGATAAATACAATATACAGATGGTAATCTTTATGAATTTTACCATAATTTAGATAAAATTTTATTTTTATCTAATATAGAAATGTTCTCTGTTTTATCTATCAGTATGAATATAGATGTCTGGTTAATGATAAAATAATTAGGCCTATATTATGATATAATCGTTGTAGTGCCTTATCATATGATTCAATTATAGGAGTGGCGTTTTTTTCTTTTTAATTTGCTTCTACTAAAGAAAGCATCTTAAAACTTTGTAAGTTTATTTGGATACGCATAGAGAACATCACTCAACAGAAAATTTAACTCTAAATATAATGTAGCTGTATCCATGTGTTAAAACAATTCCAAAATTCTCCTCCAAGACTATATTTTTTAATAATAGATCACTTTTAGTAGAAAAAGGATTTTTGTTGTGGTAACAATTACTTTTTTCTTTTGGCAAAAGCCATTCCTTTAAGGTCTATTATACAAATTCCAGTTATTATAAAAAATGTGAAATCTGTCTTATCAAAAAAATGTTCAATAAACAATAAACAGTTGAAAATAAAAATTGTATGACCGAGCAAAAAAAACAGAAAAATTTTTGTGATAACGGAATTTTTAAAGCAACCTGAAGGATTTGGTGGTAGAATCATATTCGTACTTCCTTTGCACAAAACTTTGATAACTATAGATATGAAAATTGATAAACGTATGAGAAGGGTTTGGCGATAGCCATATGATCCAATCGTCAAACTATTCAGGCTTTAAAAACTCAGTTTTTTTGACAAAAATTTTTATCCTTTTTTTTCTTGCTAGTCCATAGTTTTTTGATAAGTTGTCTTCGTCAGCCGGATGGCAGGAGTGGAGGCGTGCTATGCTTCCACTTTGGAGGATTGGAGTTCAATTCCCGGATCTCACACCTCCAGATTTTTTTAGGAGGGGGTCCAGGCCCGGTTCGTTTAACCCCATGCTTATTATGTTTGCTAACTGACCTGACGTATAGTTGCATAAACTGACGTTATGGCTTGATCATAGGCTTAAATCTCAGTATCAATACGCTGACATCACGCACAGAACATCCGGCATACTTGATGATCAAACCGTAAGCATACGACGCGATAAAAATAAACTACAGGACATGGACAATTACTTGACATCATTTGAAGTTAGCTGATTCAACATGGATAGCGAAACTCAAAAATTGTTTTATTTATCAATGCCTTCATAAGTTTATTGAATGTCATGGTTTTTCAATCGCAAAATTTAAAGGAACTGCATGAATACGTGAAATATATCGTTTCAGAGAAGAACAAAGTTTCAACAATCAGCTCATACTCCGACGACGACGTATCTCAGCGTAGAAAATTGAACAAAAGTCAACTTCGGCGTAAAACGCAGCGTCTAGCCACATAACGGAAAGACATCATCATCGACATCGCGTTTAATGCCTGACAGACCCAACCTTTAGTAGTTATTTGTTTTTGTTATTATTATTAAAAACCAGACGTAAATCGAAACGACTTAAAACGAGGTATGATGGTATATTGATTTTCCGGGAAGATTAATACCTGCATTGTAAACTACAATATTAATATGTTTATTTTTTAATTTGCTGTATGAATAATTTTCAAAGGAAACCGTACTCTGTTCATCGATACTCATTTCTTAGGTCACTAGTACTCATTATTAAAATAACTACAAATCAACTAAAAGTGGACACTTCCATCCAGATGTCACAATGGCATATATCCGAAGAAATTAAGTAAAATTTCTAATTTATTTGTCGAAATTTTAAACAAGTTGCAAACGTAGATAACAAATGGGTGAATTTATTTGTATTTCTCTATTTGAATATGTATAAATATTTATATCAGTAGTTCAGAATCTAGTTCATGCTGATAATAAATAGAAAACAACTGTTAAATATTAAAGCTAATTATTATATAATTAAACTTTATCTCCATTATCAGTCCGCAAATGTTTGTATCCATATGAATTCGCATTGCGTTTGCTATATATATAGTCATTTTTTAAACAAGTAAAACAGTTACTGTTTTTCTTTCAGATGATTGCAATTACGCTCTTGTCTCTGTTCTTATTCACAGCATTTGGCTCATATCATGAACCGAAAACTAAACCAGGTAGGAGTGTAATAGTTCATCTGTTCGAATGGCGATGGAATGATATTGCAGAAGAATGTGAACAGTTTCTTGGTCCTTATGGATATGGAGCAGTGCAGGTAATATTTTTATTATCATTATCACAATCCAGATATATAAATTTTGAAAAACTTTTCATTCATATTTACTGCTGCTAATTTTTTAGCATATACAGTAGACTCTCTATTCTATGAACTCGTACGGACCCCCAAAAATTTTGTAAAATCGAAAATTCGTAAATTGGAATGGCATTAATTAGCTTTAGGGACTTTTTTGAGACCAATTACAGCTCTCGTTTTTACGAACCTCCAATTTACGAACCACGTTCGTGTTTTTACGAATTATTTAATTGGTCCCAAAAAAATACCTAATGCATAATTAATGCCGTTCCCATTTACGAACTTTCGATTTCACGAACTTTTATGGGGGTCCATACGAGTTCGTTAGGTTAGATTAGATTAATTAGAATAAGCCGCCATATCCTCATGGAATATTCTGTATCTGGCGGCAGCCACTTATAGAACCCATCACAGGCTGGCCAACACCCATGATCTCCTGTATTTAAAACTGCTTCGCTTTCAATTAATGGTCTTGACCTCTCTCAAAGATATATCAAAATATCATGCAAACTGATAAGCGACATTTTTAAAACAATGAAAAATTTTCCAATAAAATCAAACAGAGCAAACAAGTATCCCGGTTCTGTCAGCCATATTGTTTTGATTTGCAGCGCCATCTATATTTCATTTCTCTTGCGAATATAAATTTGAATAAATGAAAGATTTAGTATGACAAACTCTATTTGTAATTGTCATTTGTTTGAGTGAAAATAAATAAATAAATAAAAGAAATAAATACAATATTAACACATTGCTGGTCTGGATGGGGTGAAGTACGATCAATGGATTGAGTTTTATGATTTTTTTAATCTGTTGTTTTACATAAATTAATTTGAATACTTATCAGTTGAAGATTTTTGATTTTTTTTCTTAATATTCATAATTCATTGTTTAAATTCAACCATGTCACACACTTTAATTGTGTAAACATGCTCTCTCACAAACCATTACAGAAAGAAATCAAGGGGTGTCATGTCAGGAGAACAGAATGGCCAGGGAACTGGTCCTCCGTTTGGTGTTCAACTCAATGGTTAAGAAATTGTGCATACAGGTAGCTCTGGACAATCAATCCCAATGCACCATCCAGTTGAAAGTAAATATTTGGTTATAGGTGTTCCAGCTATTGTATGACGTAACACTCCAGCCTATGGTAACATGGACATAGTGCTAGTCAGCATAGGCTCAGCAAAAAAGAATGTCACAAATGGAATACATGTTGAAGTTTTTTAAAATTTTGTGCTTATGTAAAATTGAGCTATTCTATGATTTGATATATAATAAAATTGGATAAATTATTTGGTTCATTTATTATTCATCATAAAAATGCATTCAATAATTTATGACTATCTTATAATTAATATTTAATATAATTTAATTAAAATAATTTCTAATCTTAATTGTCTAAATTTTTTCCTTTCTTTCCTTTATTCACAGTGTTCATAAAAAAAAAAAAAAAAATAAGAATAATACAGATATGTTATTTTACAATGATGTCATATCATTGCAAATATGATAGTCATTATATTATATACTGGCTAAATCAACATTAGAAACAAAGAACTAATGGATTTTAAAGGGTTTAATAACTAAATCATATGATTAGAATAATACTTTTACATAGTTCATTGTAAGCCTATTATCCAAAAGTTTTTAATTTTATTTAGATTAATTTAAGCTTTATGATGCAATGATGATTTTATGTGCTAGAAATTCCAAAATAATACTGGATACTCTAGCTAGTATTATAGATAGCACGGAATATAAAATTTCCATTATTTTTCAAATCCAAAAATAATGTATTAACAAAAAATTATTCATATACTCATGTATGAGCTGACTCCATCTTCAGCTTAGGTTAGGTTAATTAGATTACGCCGCCATATCCTCATGGGATATACTTTAATTAGATTATGCCGCCATATCCTCATGGGATATACTGTATCTGGCATAGAGCCCTTCACAGGCTGGCCAACACCCGTGATGGGGTCAACCGGATGGTTGAAGGATGGGGTTCAACGGGCCGGGCCCGGACCCCTCCTGAAAAACTGGAGGTGTGTGACCCGGATCCTCCAGGGTGGTAAGCCAAAGCTTTACCACGCAGCCATCCGGCCGACAACTCCATCTTCAGCATTTGAAAATTCGGTAAAAATGTGAAACCCATATATAAGCAGACCCCCAACTTCCAAGTATTATGACATTGATATTCATTGAACTAAATCAATTGAGTTGGCAAATCTTACGATCTTGTTGAAAATTTTTCAAGTTTTGATTGACCCATGTATAAGCTAATCCCCTTCAAAATTTTTTCCCAGGAAAAAATTCAGTTTATACATGTATATATATGGTATAGCATAGTTTTCTTTTATAAAATGCAAAAATTTTTTTTGTTATTGTTTTTCATATAGGTTGCTGGGAAAAATTATCATAAAAAATTACAACATATTGACAGAATTCATACATTATAATCTCAATATCCTGATCAAGTCTGTGATCCCTAACAATTCTGTTCAATTAGCAAATATTTGATGATACACAAATATTTTCACACACATTGTTATACATATTTTACACATAATTTAATAAAAATATTGTTCACACAAATATTTTTATTAAATTAATAAGGCATTTTTATTCAATATTTACAATAAAATTATCAATTTTCTTCTTATTTTGGAGCATGAAGAATAGGGGAAAAAGAAAAATTGTATGATTAAATATATAATATCATAAACAGTAAGTTAGTAAACAATATTACTAGTTATGCAAAGTCACTAATTCTAACGAATATCAACAATACTAATTACAAACTAAACCTAATGGTTCTAACAATTCTATAATCCAGAATTCGGCCTGAGCTTAGATCTTCTTCTAAATTCTAACTTAAAAATAATTAACTTCAAAACAATCTAACAACAACGTAACGTATAACCGACGAAACAAAACCAGAAACCGGAACTTACAGCTAAACGTACCAATTAAGTGTTAGAACTAGAACGAACAATGATGTTAGAAACTTATGCTAATAAATTACCATCTGGCCGACCCATACGAGTTCGTAAAATTGAGATTCACTGTATTTATATTTCATAATAAAAATTTTTATTATTTATATATTATTTTGATACAGAGTTGGATTTATAACAGACTGAAATATACTTATATTATACTGTATATTATTTTTAAATAATCTTATCTTTTATTTATTAATCTGAATTAATTAAAAAATTATTTATTTCAAATAAAATATGCCTAGTTTTGATTAACATGATCAATGTACCTTCTATACAGTATATAGAATATACTGTATAGGATACTGTATATGATTTACTGTATATTACTGATTTCTGATTTACTGTATTTCATTACTGTACAGAATACTGTATATGAATCGGCAAGTGTTTACTGTGTATGATTTTTTTCATATTCGTAAATGAAAAAAAATCATATACAATAAACCCTTTCCGAACGCGGGGGTTATATTCTTGTATGTAAATTCTTTTATCATGTATTCGAATGAAATGTTTGATGTTGTTAAACTACAAATCAGTGTATGCGTTGACGCATTGTTTGATTTATTTTGTAATAATAATAAAAAATAATAATAAATAATAATAATAATAATAATACATTGCGCGCACGCCAAAATCACGTTCCGCAAAGTTAACTTTCTATAGAAAAAATGTGTTAGGTATAATTCAAATGAAGAAAGTATGTATGATTTAAACAAACCTAAATATTATAATTAAAAGGGGGAAATGAAACAAATGTTAATTGAAAGGATTTTTGTTACTAAATAAGTGGGTATATGATACAATTATTTTTTAAGAAGCTGGTGGACGCACTCCTTACCGCGAAACTTTTAAAAAGCTTCGCGGTAAGGAGCGCAGAATTTTTCGATGCTTCTCATAAAGTGTTCTTATGCTTGATTTATTTATAGCTTGTTCTCTTGCAAGCGATGTGTACCATTTTTCAACGTACAGTAAGACCCCGCTTAACGTTGCCCCGTTTAACACTGTTTCGATATAACGCGCTTTTTCCGAATTTTATATTTTTATTGGTTCACTTTGGCGTGGTTTTTCAAACCGTTATTCTTACATAAATCCTAAAACTAAGGAATTCGTTGCATTGATATTTCTATGCTGTCTCCCAGTGCGTTTGATATCAGTGCATGCAGTACATATGAAAGTCAGCTGCGGTCAGAGTTCATATTTATGATCGGTCATCAATGTTATTTTACCTAATAAAAATAGCAATTATCCCATTTTAGTTTTAACCCGAATGCTACCATAATAAATAACAATTATCCAATTTTAGTTTTAACTTGAATGCTGCCACTTTAAACTATAAAATAATAATTGTCCCATTTTAGTTTTAAGCTGAATGTTATCTCTCTATACCAGGAGTGGGCAAACCGCGACCCTCCAACCAATAGCTATAATGCCAAAAATGTTATTGATGAATAAAATGAATGCAAAAAAAATGTCAAATCTGTTCCATATCTCAGCAATACAGTTCATATAATTTCTAGAAAAAAAAAAATAATAATAATAATGTCATTATAGTGTCATATTTCTTACAAAAATAATTTGATTAACCCTTAATCAGAATAAACGTCATTGCATAAGAAATCCGTTGCAAAATATATTCAAAATTAAATAAAATCATTTTGTCAGTCAAGCAATTCAATACCTTTCGTACTTTCACGGTGTTTGTATTTAATATTTGTGCAAATTTCGTAATTTCATGGTGTTTGTATTTAATATTTGTGCAATTTCCTAAGCAGGTATGTTTTTACACTGTTTCAAATTTAAAATGATTAAATTATAATTTTAATATATAATTTAAAAGATATCGACTCTGCCGAGCTTCTCTGAAAATGGTGTTTCACTTGAACTGCTGGCATTATTCAAACCCATGATTCATATAACGGCCTATGAAAGCTGATCTACTAAGAAAATTGACTTAATTTTAATATGCCACCCTTTTTTCTTAGTCAACAAATGCACCCCTTAGGATCTTTCTGTTTTGGGTACATAATTTTCTAAGAGAATTTTATCACCTCAGACAGTTATTAGGTGAATGCGTGATTTTGAGAGTTTTTTTTGCTATTTTGTTTTATGCCTTTTCCAAACAGATAAATTACTAAAGGATAGGGTCATTTCCAACCACGGGCTATACCCACACCCGTGGAGGGGGTCAGATGGTGAAGGATAGGGATTTCTGGAATGTGCGGCCTTAGGTTATATTTCATTGATGCAATATGGCCCTTTCTCCCAAAAGTTTGCCCACTCTGCTTTATACTATAGTTCCTTGAAGCTAGAACATTATTCTTTCATCAATATTTTTTCATTGTTTATAGCTTACTGCAATCTGATTACTGCTTTCTATTCTTAAAACTTTTTATTTTCTAATTTTGTTTACTGCAATCTGATTATTGCTTATTGTTCTTAAAAATTTTTATTTTCTAATTTTAAGAATTTTTTCATGAATGATTTATGAATACAAATCGATATTAGCAATAAATATGTCTGTAATAAAAATGTCTGTAAATGCACTCAAATAAGCAGCAGTAGATAATTTTCACAAAAACAAAACATATTTTATTCAATTAGTATAATGTTTTCAGTACTTTCTTACCTTCTTCAGCATATCAAAAAATATTAAATAACATTATTTACAAAGCTACATAACTATTCTAGAACAAACAGGTCAAATTATAAATTATAGTCAATAATAGAAAAAATTATAAATTTAAAATATGAAGAATTTACAGATTGTGTATTACATGTTGCTATGATTAAAAAAATGCTAAAAAGTCAATGTCGTGAAATTGTTGTATAAAAGACAAACTAGCTATTTACACTTTTATTTTTATTCACGTTCAATTTTTAATTAAACAATATACAAGATTATGGAACATAATATATTTACAAGATCAAACAGTCAATTGAAACTTTCTTCAATTGAATAGATCAATCGGCGAGGTTGGTAAGGTCATGTGCATATTGTCCAAAAGATGACCAGAAAGTGAGTGTAACCAAGTGAGTGGTCAAAGTTCTCCATTTGGGGTTGAGAGTGCAGAACTGTTCTTACTGTGAGTGTTGCCATTACATACTCCCTCCTAGTGGAGCAATTTAAGTCTCGTAGATGTCTATATATCTGATAGGAAAGTGAACTTTGCGTCCAGATCTAGTGGTTTTTGTAGCTGTCGTTTCATGTTCTTTCCTGGGAATGACTGGAAGAGATGTGGCTGTGGATGTTGTGATGGGAGAGTGGTAGAAGAACTGGATCAGTTTCGGAAGAACTGGATGCTGGGAAGTGAAGAAGGAAGGCTGGTTTGATGTTATTGATGGAGATTCATTTAATGTTGTCCTGCATCTTGATGTCAAAGAATTTATCATGCCTTTTTATCACAGGGTAAAGGTCTTGATATATGGGTTGGAGAGATGACTGGGAGCAACTGTTGAGGATGAAGACGTATGATCAATTGTTCAGGTGTTTGGAAATACACACTGGTTTTCTTCTGTGAGTTGTGGTAGGTACTGGTTTAAGTGCATGGATAGTAGACTGTAGATGTCATACAAAGTCGGAGTGAGTGTTTGTAGGCAGGTTGGTTACAAATTCTCCAGGGAGCTTGATAGATGTACCATAGATGAGATCGGCTGAAGAGCATCCCAAATCTGCTTTGATGGTTGAACAGAGGCCGAGGAAGAGTAGTAGTAATGCCTCTACCCAAGATGATGACTGAGAGAGATGGCATTTTAGGGTTGTTTTGATAGAATAATGTTAACATTCAATGATGCTGTTAGCCTGTGGATGGTACGGAGTTGTTATGCTACAGCGAAACCTTCCAAGGTAGGCAGTTTGAGAGTAAACTTTTCTAGCTTTCCTAGAGCTTAGAAAAGTTTACTCTCCAACTGCCTACCTTGGTCTGTAGTTATTTATGCAGAAATGCTGAATTGTAAAAATCATGAAATGATTAAGTTCTGGTTATGGTTTCAGCTGTTTGATCAGAAAGAGGCGTTGCTTCTATCCATTGGGAGAATCTATCAATAGATGTCAGTAGATATCGGAATCCTTGGCAGAATGGTAAGGGACTGACGATGTTGACGTTTATGTGATAAAAATGATCACTAGGTACAGGAAAGGTTGTTAGCAGTGCCTTGTGTAGTTTGGCTCGTTGGCACACTTGGCAGGAGCGAGTCCACAATCAGCAGTTCTTCCTGATGTTAGGCCAGATGAATCGTTCTGTGATTAGTTTAATGGTAGCTCTAGTACCGAAGTGGGATAAATTATGAAGTGAGACAAAGGCTTTGTAGCATAGAGTGGGTGGAAGATATGGATGTATATGTCCGGATGATGTATTGCAGAACAACAGTTTGGTGGAGTTTGGGATGGCAAGTTTTACTATTTTGAGACTTGAGTTTTGCTGTAGGTCTTTAAGATCATGGTTTTGTTGGACATCTGCAATGGTGTCATAGTGAATTGGTGATGATGAATCGATAGTCTCGACATGAGACAGTGCATTGGCTATGATGTTGTCCTGGCCAGATATGAACCTGATGTCAGTAGTAAACTGTAAGATATAATCGAGTTGTCTTGATTGGTGTTAAAGCTTTCTCCAGGTTCTGTTGGAAGTAGTGTTTATGATTTCCCGGCTTTTTTTCATTCCCGGGAACATAAAAACCATTCCCGGGAATTTACATAAAATTTTATTCTTAAATGTTCATACATCTGTTTAAAAAATTCATATTAAATTTTTTTTAATTTTACGATATATTTAAAACAATTAGATTAAAACTACAGAAAGCTAGCATTACGTAGTCAAAAAGATATATTTAAATATTCCATCAGTTCATAAAAAGATCTAAGCTACAACAAAAACCTTAGCCTGCCGTGAATTAATCCTGTTGTGGAAAAACCCATCATCAACTAGATCTACTTATCTCGAGTCTTTTGTATTCTCTTCCGTGCCTTTTTAATTTTTTTTTTTTTTTGTCTCCTTTTGTTCATCATCATCATTGTATTTTAATAGCGTATTGATAAGAATAAACTAAAATGCACTTTGACTACCTCATTGTCTCCTTTTGTTCATCATCTTCATTGTATTTTAATAGCGTATTGATAAGAATAAACTAAAATGCACTTTGACTACCTCATAATTTGGCAAGTATGGGTGTTGTCTTGTTGCATCACTTTGAAACTAATTTCAGTTATTACCAGCCATTGTTCTTTCGAGTTTTTTCTCCTTACATGAATTTTCTTTAATCCAGAAATTTTTATTACTATCTTTTCGAATTCGTTAAGTAATATATATACTTATATCTTTAAACCAACATTATCCTTCTACGACCCATTTTTTGTTAGTTATATATATTTTATATCCTGATGAACAAAAACTGTCAGAAAAGTTTTTCAATGAAATTTTTTAAATTACCTGCTATAGTAACCAAATTTTATTATATAAAATTAACAAACTACAACTTATATATTTATAAAAAATGTTTTAATGGTTTTTATATTAAAAAAATTGTTTTCACTTTGACTACCTCATAATTTGGCAAGTATGGGTGTTGTCTTGTTGCATCACTTTGAAACTAATTTCAGTTATTACCAGCCATTGTTCTTTCGAGTTTTTTCTCCTTACATGAATTTTCTTTAATCCAGAAATTTTTATTACTATCTTTTCGAATTCGTTAAGTAATATATATACTTATATCTTTAAACCAACATTATCCTTCTACGACCCATTTTTTGTTAGTTATATATATTTTATATCCTGATGAACAAAAACTGTCAGAAAAGTTTTTCAATGAAATTTTTTAAATTACCTGCTATAGTAACCAAATTTTATTATATAAAATTAACAAACTACAACTTATATATTTATAAAAAATGTTTTAATGGTTTTTATATTAAAAAAATTGTTTTCACTATACTAAAAATGATCATCCAATGTAACAGAAAATTAATACTGAACATAATCTTTAAATCTATCGAAAAGAAATTCGGTTTAAGCTTGAAAATAGTTTTAAATTCTATAGTTCGAAAGTATAGAGTATCTATAATAGATAACAACAGTTCAGGATCAACTTTCACGAAAGTTTCAATTTTATTGTTGTCATTTACTTTTCAGATAGAATATATATAATCCCATAGATACATTCTAAACTTTACACACACAAAAAAAAGAATAAAATTATATATAAAATATAAAAACCATAAGATCAAATAATAACAGAATTTTTTCCCCTTTACTAAAGTCGATTAAATTTCTCATAAAAAAAAAAAAAAATTATAACGCACCATTTTAATGATTTTTATTTTCGGTCCATCAAACTGTTTCGGATTCGTTTGATAAATTGACGAGAGATGAGAAAAGAACTTTCGAAGATGAATTTTTTTTTTTTATATTCCAACGTTTGGAAGCGAGAATTGCGAATGGGAACGTCGTTAGTCGCTATGAGTCGCGAGAGTAGAATTTCAAGCGAGCTTCGATTGCTCTTGATGTTCTAATTGAGCTTGGCGTCGCGTCACAGACATCGTGTTTGCTGTCATATTCCATATCCTTCGGTCTTCCTCTTCAGACAGTAGCACCTGGCTAAGACGACTAAGTCGAGAGTTATTTATTATCTCTTCACAGTTCTTTTCTATTCTTGCCACTTTTCATTACTTTTAAAAAGTTAAAGAAAAAGCTATTACTACTACAACTTACCATTACTACAGCTAACCAGATCCTTCTTGACGCTTTCGAAACCGCGTTAATAAATAAACCGTTCAGACGTTTTATCATCATTTATAAATTGTCGTTTATAAAAAGATAGAAAGTAAAAAAAATTGCAAACTAATTTTGTGTGTGTGTGTGTGTGTACACATATATTTAAATACTGTATTCGTTCTTCTTCAATTCGCATTCAGAGCAAATAATAAAAGATATAATTACTTCAATGAGTTATCGCACAACAGTTTGGAAACTGCAATAAAATATCGCAGACCAATCTAACAAAGAACAGCGCACGTAACAATATACCGAAAGGGAAAAAGTACAGAAATTCGGGGGGTAATAACGGAAATTATAGGAATGAAAAGGATCTTTCCACTTGTTTTTCAAAACTGGTACCGCAAAAAAAGGGAAAAAGTAAAAGCGATAACATACATTAAGTTTCTCCGCGTTGAATAAACACGAACAGAAAAGAAAAATCCCAAAGGGGGAAAAGAATGCCGATAAAAGTAACGGTTTGTGAGTTGATATGGTTCACAGTCCGTTAATTTATCGCTGGTGAAGTATTCGATGCCGCTGGGATAGTTCCATTGTCGTCCGATAGGTGGTGACGGCGTCGCTCGATTAGCTACGCGAATTTTCTAATTGTGACCATTTTGCTATGTTATTGTCCCTCGAAGGCGAATTTACGAGCGGTCTGGGAAGAAAAACACGAAAGAAACGCTCCCTAGAAGTTCTTAAATTTAATAATCTCATATTATTTCTTTCCCTCCCATCTTTCCATTTTTTTCGTTCTCCCTACTAAATTTCACGATATTAGATCTTTTAAATAAAATTACGTGTCTGAATACGGTGTGACAGATGCTTTCATTAACATGATTTATGACCAAATGGAATATTCTACGCTTTTACGCCACACAATAGCTCTATTACATAAATAAGTTCAATGTCTGAAACGTGCCTTATGCATTTATCATTGCATTCGTTGTTTTATTATATTCGAATACTATAGATCCATTTTCTTTTTTGAAAAATTGTATATAGAATGAGTTTTGTATAAGAATACTGTATAGTCATATAGTTAGAAAGCAACAACGCATTTTATAATTATTTTTGATATAACGCGTCAAGAAAGTGTAATATAGGAAATATGTCGAACTGCATGTAATGCATGTACTGTTGCTAGATCAAGTTTATATATCAGAAATTACATAGATTTTCAAATAGGAAGACTTTTATATTGAAAAAAAAATTTTAAATCTTTAACATTTATCAGGTCATATTATTGAAGTATTAAGTCCTCATCTTGCTATAAGAAAAAAAATCCGACCAAATACATAAAGATTAGTAAGAAAATTTAAAATTATAGATAGAATCTGAAAAGATAATAAACGACTTTTTTTCACAAAATAAATCCTTGAAATGAATATAGTTATCGTGTTGCAAAATACTATACTGTATATACAGTATCTATAGTATTTTAAAATTTAGAATGCCACCGTTCTGTAACAGGAAATGTGGAAATCCCAAAATTAGTAATAGTATAGCTAGAATAAAAATAATCAATGGTGTAAAAATTCGTTTCGATGGTATTAAATATTCTGTAATGTTTTAAAATATTTTGAAAATGATTTGACTGAAAGATATTAAAAATAATTATACATAAGATTATTATTGTAGTATTAATTTTTTTTTCAAATAATTAGAATATCATTCACATGCTATAGATAGTTTCAGAGATATCGGAATTTTAATGTTTTCAGCGGTCGCCATCTTGTAACGAGACCTCAAATGATTAGAATATAATTCACATGCTATAAATAGTTTCAGAGATATCGGAATTTTAATGTTTTCAGCGGTCGCCATCTTGTAACGAGACAAAGTAGCACACCTCAAAATTAATATACTTGTGGGGGCTTTGGATAACGAGGAATGATGTCATAAAATTTGAAGTCTCTATCATGTTTGGTAAGCGATATATCTTGATGATGCACAAACAGGCAAAGTAAACAGATAATTTTTTTATTTAAAAAAATTCTAAATATTCTGTATTTTAATATAAGAATTAATAAAATGTGGGTCGATAATGTTGGAAACAAATGCCCGATAAAACTTTACTGTTAATTTTAATGCAGCATTTTTATGCTGCTTTAACTTTCCTCTTTTGATATCAAATTTTGTGTTTTCATCAACAACAATAACTTGTATTATTATAAACCAAAAGTAAATATTTGCACAGTTTTCATCATCAACATCATAATAACAAAATTTACTAATATGTCAGACAGTATAAAAAAAATTTACAATAACAAAAAACAATAATAGCGCTGTGAATTTTAAACTACCAATTAAGTAATTTTCTGCAACAAAATTTTTGATAATGCATAATTTAGATCTAACTCATTCAATTTGCTATACGCGAAGGCATTTGGATATTTGCCTCATTTTTAATTCAAAACTATTCTTCACAATTAATGTGACCATAAATTTAAGTCTTAACACTCAAATATGAAAGAGGAAAAATTTCGATAAAGATCTTGCTGTATAATAAGAGTATAATAACAAAAGCGTTTAAAACTAATTATGTAATCGCTATCTTTTATTATTCTAAGCAGATAAATTTTATGCACATAAATAGTACTTGATATTTTTACTTTAAAAAAAGCAAAAAAAAAAGTAAAAAAGAATTAATTAGAAAATTTCGCATTTAAAAAATTTTACTTTCATAATTACGTTCTCAAAAGAGAAAGATCAATCGATTTTTGTAATTAGACTATTTGCATCTTTTTCTAAGTATATTTAAAGTTTTTTTTAATACCTAATTAGATTTAATATAAAACACATTATTTGATATATAATCTATTTTTGAATTTAATGATTAAAATAATTTAGCTAAAAGGAAACCGCAAGGAAGCAACATTTTTCTTTTATATATATATATATTCACACACACACACACACACACACACACACACACACACACACACACACAGATTAAGTTTAGTAGACTTTTATATAAAATAAATTCTCGTTTATTCGTTAGTCTCTCTCTTTAACAGCATTTTTTGTGCAGATCATTACCATTCACTTCCTTATTTAGCAGCATATTTATACCGTTATCCAGAATGTTACGGTATTTTCGGAGTAATTAATAATTAATCTAGTAATTGATGGTAATTATACAAATTTCTAAAAATGAGTAAAGTAGTGGTACTGATTTTCTGCATCCTATATTGGTATTCAGTTAAACTGATTCTGTAAGTAGTAATGCACTCAGATATAACTACCTGTAATATAATCGTGTTTAAGTGTTCGCTTTATTTTTATATGATTTTGTACATTAAAATTTCTTGTTTCCAGCTATCTCGCTACATAACTCTCTCATTCGTGCCGGATAAACGAGAGTTTGCTGTATCAAACTTTTAGGTATATTAAATTGAACAGATATTCTCATGATATATAATAACTAAAAAATAAAAATGAAATTTCAGAATAATCGATAACAACTTTGTAAACATTCAGAATTTTTGAGTTTTTTTTTTATCCATTGCAAACTTTATATAAATTAAATTATTATACAGGAAAAAAAATTTATAAATCAAAAATTCTAAAAATCTTTCTATGAGCTAAGTAACACATTTCTTTTATGATTCGTTAAAAATAAGTAAACTTTATTGGTTTATTGGAACAATTTGGACATTGAACAAATACAATGTTCAATGTCCAGATTGTTTTCAAACATTCCCTATCCTTAGAACAAACATAGAAACAACTCAAGTTATAGAACAAACACGGATTTAGTAATTAGACAATACAGTATCTATATTTCTAATTAAATTAAACATCACATTCGAACTTAAATGCACCTAATTATTTATAATTCGCAAAATAAAACTGTTGTTCTATGGTTTTAATAAAACCATTTGCTGTAATTTTCAAGTTCTTGATTTTTAATGAGTGAAGAAACATTACGGATTGAAAACATTTGCTAAACAAAACTGGTTTCTAAAATTGCAGCGTATCTAATGCTTTTTATTTGTAATACGACCTGCACTTGATAACTGCGCTTGAGAAACTTTAATGTCTTTTAAAACGGTTATACAGAAAAACATTAAGAAATATATATATAATTTAGTTTAACAAACTTCAATTACGTTTCTTAAAGCTAAAAATGTGAAATAATTTTGTCTCGCACGCTCTTCAAAAAACAAATTTTCCATTTAAAAATTTTACGCATTAAAAAGCGTGCTAAATTATCATTATTCTTATCTTTAAGGCATGATTAAAATATTTTCGAGTTAAAAAAATAATAATAATAATTTAAGTAATCCTTACAAATTTGAACTACATCTTTAATCCCAAGGACGTACAGTAATTCAAATTTTTCTTCAGCGGGAAAAAAACAATGTAAACAAATATTCACAACTTGCAATTATTTAAAAATAAATTTCCCGTTTTAACGTTAGACAAATTACATCATTAACCAGAAGTTAGCTTAAATATCTCATAATTCATTCTACATAACGTTGATTTTATGTCATAATTAATTTAATATTTTCATCGCAACATTGTTGGTTATCAATGATTAAACAGTTCTCCATAAAAGGTTAAAATAACGTAATGTTACTTAATTCGTACATAAAATCGGAAATTTCTTAACATAATAACTTAAATAATTAGTTATATCAGTGATTTAATTAATTTAATTGAAATAAATTGTCTTATTTAAATGTTAAATTTGTCCAATAATTGGATTAAAGTTGATTTTAGTTTAATGAAATAGATCCCGTTAACTATATGCTGCGCCATCTGCAGTAAAGAAATATAACTAATTCACACTAATACAATCTTATTAATTCATAAAATTTTTCTGTTTAATTTAATCAAAGAAATAAAAATAAAAAAATTCTAATTTTATAAATTTCCACAAAAAACTTTGTTTTAAAAGAAATAGTCACAAATTTTTATAAAGAATTAAATATGTAAAACTTATAAAAATGTCTGTAAAAATTTTACTAGTTATAAAATGATTTTATTTTCTATTAAAAGTGCAAAAATAAAATCGAATTTATAAAAATGTCTTTACCAAATTCAGCTGTTTTTTCAAGTATTTTTTATTTAATTTTTTTTTTATTGAATTAAAATGAAATTAAAAGAAATTGTGTGAAAATTTTTAAATACTTTCTTACTTTCTAGTTTTTATATTTTCTATTCCTGTACAGTTTTAAAATTATTAATAAAAATTTTTGAAGTGCTATAATTAAAAATAATTGTTATATAAGAAATAAACTATAAATAAATCATCGATAAACATATCGATGAAATAAATAAAGGATTACAAAATAAAAATAACCAGGGATAAGAGTTATATTATAAAAAAAGATTTTAAATTAAAATTTTCATTTATATAAAGTAGGAAAAATTTATATTTTTCAACTGAAGTTATATTGAAAATTTAAATAACTTTCAAGAAATCTTTGAATTAATATACACCTAGCCCTCAATTTGCACGGCACTCAATTTACACGGTTTTTAAATGGAGACAAAAAAATTTTTTTTTTGGTTTTATTTTGATTGTTTTGCATTGTGCCATTTATAAATTAAAAGAGTATCATATTGTCACGTTTTGTGGGTTTACGAGTTCGCAGAGATTAATAAGGAGTGAATACAGCTATATTTCGTATAGTCCAATTTATTCACACAAAACAAAATAATCTTGTTTCACTATAACTAAATTCAATACAAAATCCGACAATTATCTCATACAACACTAATCTATGTCTTTAATTCAGAATAACTCACAGTTCTTCTTAGTCCACTTTCGCTTTCACAATTTATCGCTCACTATTAACTTTTACTGTCCAAGTCTTGCAGTTCAACTAAATTCAACTCACGCTTGCAGCTCGCCTATTTATGTTTGAATGATTTTATTGTTTTTATTTGTACGGAATATTGTTAATTTTTTTTGTACCTATTCGATGTTAATTAATGTTTATGTTTTCATTTTCAAAAATAAATTGAAAACGTATAAGCATTAAATTATCTCTAAAAATTAATGAAACTATCCCTTTTTTTTCCTTTAATCGGTATCTCATTTTACACGGTTATAAAGAACATATCCCCTTTAATCCTTATCTCATTTTACACGGTTATAAAGAACATATCCTAACTTTTCATTACCTTCTATAGATTGATTTACACGGTTTACAGTTTAATTGAACATATCCTTCTATTAGAAGATTTACACAGTTTACAGTTTAATTGAACATATCCTTCTATTTTGTATGAATTCTCATGGTTTACAATTTAATTGAACATATCCTTCTATTTTGTATGAATTCTGCATCTCGTTTTACATGGTTTCAACATATCCTTCTATTTTGTATGAATTCTGTGTCTCGTTTTACACGGCATCCTTCTATTTTGTATGAATTCTCATGGTTTACAATTTAATTGAACATATCCTTCTATTTTGTATGAATTCTGCGGTTTATAGCAGTTTCGGTTTGCACAATTTTTCCAGGAACGTATCTACTGTGTAAATGGTTTCGGTTTGCACAATTTTTCCAGGAATGTATCTACCTTGTAAATCGAGGGCTGAGTGTATGATTCTGGTTTGCACGATTTTTCCAGGAACGTATCTACCGTGTAAATCGATTTATTTTGCACAATTTTTCCAGGAACGTATCTACCGTGTAAATCGAGGGCTGAGTATAATTAAAAATTTTGAAGACATATGAATAATATTTTCCAAAAACAAGGAAATTTAAATTATATTTACAGTTGAATTTTAAAATTTTTCTTTTTTTTTTTATTTATAAGTTTCCATAAAAAATTCATGTAAAACTTTTCAACGTATTTTTCATTTAAAAATTCAGTTTATATTAATTAATTTAATGATACTTAAGAAAAGTTCTTTTATAAATGACATTTAATATAGAAGAATGATCAAAATTTTCATCAAGGCTTTACTACTAAACATTAAGCTATTTAATAACAAATTTAATCTTTTACTAAAAATATAGATACTTTTATGATAGAGTTTTAAAGAATAGCATTTAACAATGTATTGTTTGGTTATGCTTGTATTTTGCAATAAATATTGGGTGGAAACATGGCATAGTCAATCATGTAGGTCTGACATGAAAAATTTTATGACCTGCAAGATATTATATGAAAATACATCAAATATAAAGTCATATATTTCCTACTATCGTGGTGGCACTTTGTCAAAATTTTATTGTGAAACTGGCAAGAAAAATTGGATGAAAGAATTGTTGAAGTTAGAAAAAATATTTTTTAGAATCAACGAAATTGTATCAAGATATCTATGTGTTTTGCCAAGCACAGAATACATTAACCCATACCAATTCTTCAAAACATTTATCAAAATTGCTATTTTTAAAATTGTCTTCTAAACATATACTACTGTATTTCCACAATGGAGATAGCAGCACTAAAATCATCCATTTTTTTATTCCAGAATAGTAAGATATATTTAAATAATGTTACAAAAACATGTATTTTATCTGTAAAAATATTCATTTATATTTCTTTTATATTATTATATAATTTGTTTATCATCATTTAATCAAAATTATTACTTTTTAAATATATTATTATCTCTCATTATAATTAAATTCACAAGAATTTTCCAAATTTATAATCATTTAACTGGTACATGTCTTTTATATAATTCCCTTCCAGAGGAATAAGCTAAATATCACTTTAGGAAAAATACAGAATTCAAAATTTAGATACATAGTAATTTAACTGAGATTTAAAAATATACTATTTTGTATATCAATATTATTCTATTGGAAAATAAATAATTGTATTGCAATTATTTCCTAGACAGTTTTCAATTATCTTTAATTTTACATAACAAATAATAAAGTATAGCTTCATGCCATTATTAATTATTATTTTGTCATAAATCATCTAAATAATTATTTTAAATTTTAGTAAATTACTATAATTTCTTGGGATTTGTACTTAATTTATCTTTTGTATTTCCTTCAGAATTTTTGAGAATATTCTGAAGACAAATCCTTTCAATAAAGATGTTGACATTTGCTTATGTTCAATATGCAAACAGAACTTTTGCCATTATCAAACAAATCTTTTCAGTTCTTTCAGTTTAGTAAATACATTATATATTTACATTGCATATATTCTTTAGCTAATTTTGTTAATTTGTTTTTATTAATATTTTCCATTCTTTAAATATTTACTAAAATAATAACCTAATTAAAAGAAATTTTAAAATGCTGTAAAAGATCATCAGATAAAAAAACTAAACCTTCAAATATTTTTATTTTATTAAATTTTACCTTGAAAATATTATTGAATACTTTATATCAACTTAGGTATATAAGTAATATGTATTTGGATTGATATAACTTTCTGAACATTAATTTCATTCATATAATATAATATATTTCATTTAAAATGATGATAAAAATATAAAGAAGGATTCAATTTCGGATATATATTTTTATCTTTAATTCAATGTTGCTATAGTGAAGTACTTTTTCAAGAAAATCAAACACAATATATAGTACAACATTTTCATCATGATGAAAATAGTGATAATAATTACAGTGTATAACAATAAAAATTAAAATAATAGAAATATTAAGGCCTATCTGCCATATTTAGAAAATTGTATAGCCCTTATCATCTATTTAATTTGTTATAAATTAACTAAATTTATATATATAATTAAAAAATTTATTAATGATTTACAAAATTGGAAAACATTCTAATAAAAATTCAATAAATAATTAAAAAGCATTTACTGTTTTAAAATTTTATAGCAACATTTATTATATTATTTTCATTAAATATTATGTATAATTATAAAATTGTAAAAATATAGTCTTCCTATTTCTTCAAATTAATAACTGTTAAAATTCCACTAAATTTTTTTCCTAATACAATTTCTCTTACTGTTAGATCAAACTAAAAGTAAACAATAAGTGTATGAAAGCGTTTTTGAATAAACAGAACAAAATCTTATTGAGTATGCTTATTGTTTATTTTTATTTAAAATTTCTTTTTTACACAATAAAAAAACTCTGTTTTTTAGCAAACTTACAGTATAAAGGTTTAACTATAAAATAGAATTTTCTACAGTATACGTAAGTTAATGTCATAACATTTTAATCAAGTCATTATTTATATATTTCACAGAAATATAATTAATTACAGTAGAAATTCATTATTATATATAATTACATACATTACCTGTGTATGTGATTATAAAGACTCAACTGTGGTTTGTAGAATGTGGAAAATATATTTGCTGTCGTGTAACTTAAACCAAATTTAATGATTATTTATTACTAACTTTTAGAAAATTCAAAAATAAAACAAAGTTGAGATATTTATATTATTCATATGATAAATCCATAAGGGATTAAACATTTTTAGTAATTTTTGCTTATATTACATTTTTCTAGATTTTAATTGTATCATCCCATTTTTGTCATTAGAGTATTCAGCTGTATTGATACAAATAGCATACCAAATCATCTTCCATAACCATACTAATTAGTATCTCAGAAACATAAATCTATCTGTCTAATAAAATGAAGAGTGTTATTAAAGTAATAACAGAGAAAATGGATTAGCAAATGCTTCCCATCTTACATGTTTAATTATACTTAAGATATTAGACCTTTCCAACTTCATCAATATTTCAATGGATATCCAGAATTTTATATTTTGACTTTATAAATACATAATAAAGAATTATGCTGAAAAATGAAGACATTAAGCTCATACAGACAGTATTGTATATTATTTCATAAATATAATAAATGATCTCTAATTTTTAGATATTAATATTCTATTTTCCTATTATATAGTATTAGCTTGAAATATATTTTTCTTTTTCCCCAATAAAATAATTAAATAATTTAAAAGCACTTCATATATAAAAAATTTGTATGAGAATAGTAATTTTTATTTAACTATATCTTTGACAAAAGAATTAAATTCATATCAATGCACACCTCTAATTAATCAAATTGAATGAAACCTTTTATATTAATCAGAATGCAATTTTGTTTCATGATTGAATGTGCTATTATCCAATCATGATAGGAGATTCCAGACAGAAAAGCTACTACTGTATGATTGATTAAATATTTTTAATGTAATATAAGACATAAATTTTATAATGGCAACTCACTTTAAAAATAAAATAACAAAAATTTTAATTATTTTATATCCAAAGCAAATTAGCAATTCTGTTTTGTTCTTTTTTAGTCACAATGATAAAGAAAGGTAATAACAAAGTGTAGTGAATAACCAGAAAATTAGAGCTAAAGTTTTCAGAAAGTATTAGGTAGTAGCGTGAGACAAACATATTAACCGAGAACAACTTTTACGGGTTTTTAGACCACGCCCATTGTGAGTCTTTCATTTAAACACCGCCCAAACAACTTCAGCTGAGGGCGGGGACATTACATTTTCATTGATATTAACCTGAGACTGGCATTTCTAAACATCAAAGGCTAAGATTTTGATAATGCATACTAAAAATATTATTTGATTTCAATGATTCAATATTACAAAAAGCTTTAGTTATTTCAATAGAAATATAATCAGCATAGAATTATTTATTATATTAAAATATAACTTTAACTCATTTAAAATTTTACCATCATTATTATTGACACAAATTGATTTCAGTTACTAGGCCTTAAATAATGAGATGAGCTTGTGATAATTAATGGAATTTAACAGCTACTGGAACTATAATTTGAAAATGCTGTTTGTCGAAGGATAAATTTAAAATGTTTCAAATCACTCTAAAAATTTCTAAGAAATTTATTATTATTTAATGGATAAACTTTTTGAAAATATATTTGGATACAATCCAATATTTTCTATGAATTTGAATATTGAACTATAACAATTCAATTGGGAAAAATAAATTATTGGAATACTAATAAATATTTATCATAATTTTATAACAACTAAATATCTTAATCCTATGAGTATTAAATTTAAAGTGAAAAAAAAAGATTTACAAGTTAATATAAATATTTTTTTGAACTAACTACATTATTGCTAATTTTCATCTTCGATGAAAAATTACAAGTCAATTCATAATTAGCTAAATTCATATGAACTCTTAAAGCACGAGAAAAATACAAATATTTATTAATCTTTAAAGCCATCATTAACCATTAAAAATCATTCAGAAAAAGCATAAAAATGTTCAAGAATATCATATTCAAATTTATTAAAAGCTGTCAATACATAAAGTTCCCATGCTTCAGTAAAAGTAAATAATTTATAGATTAATTTATAATATATATAAGTAGTGATACAAACAAGTTTAATAGGGATAGTTCAAATATTAAATCTGTATAACAAAACATTATAGTATCATAACAAACATCTTTTAAAATTTAATATCAATATGTTTATTCAATGATGCAGAAATTAATACAAGCAAATAATGATGTATAATTAAACAGTATAAAATATGGTTAAGATTCAATTTAATTTAATATTTATAAATGATATTTGAATGCTAATACCTTATGATAAATTACCAGGATATGAATTTAGAATAATAGAATCTTGATAATTTGTCAGTTATGAAATTAAGGGATTGATAAACTATTAGAATTAATGAGATAAAAAAGTTTAAAAGAGGATAAGAATAAATGCAAATTGCAGAAAGTAAAACAAGAATCTTTAACATCTATTTATAACTCAATTGTTCATAAAACTTCAATATATATATATATAAAGAGATTTTTGAATCATAATTATTAAAACTTCTTGAAAAGAAAATTTTAAAGTTATCCAGTAAATGAAAACAGATTATAAATGTAAATGATCTAAAAAGAACAATGGCAAGTCATTGTTTCCAATAATCATATTTAATCAAAGATTATTATAATTGTTTTTCCAGAAAGAGTGATAAATAATAGAAATTAACTGTAATTATATTTTTTTATTGTGGCTATGAATAAATAACAAATAAATTTGTTGAAATATGTATTTTTTAATTCCAAATCTGGCATCAAAAATTTAAAAGATCTTTAAAAATTAATATTAATTCATTCAAATAACAAAAATTAGTGTTGAGCTGTTCATCATATTAACAATGTAGTACGGTACTTGTAATTCTAAGTCTTTACATAACTTCTGCTAGGCTTGATTGATTTATGTTAATATAGTAATAATAACTAATTTAATCATATAGAAAAATAGAAATTTAGAGAAATTACCCTAGATAGAAATTTTTCAAGAAAAATGTTACATTCAAAATATTTAAATGAATAAAAACTTCAAAATTTTGTAGATTAGTAAGAAAAAAAATAAACTATATTTTAATATTAAGCAATAAATTTATAAAATTATGATTAAATTTATCTTTAATAATAGAAAAAATTTAAATTATTTACTGGTATGTTTATCATTTTTTACAGATACTGCATATGTGATATGCAGTATCTGTAAAAGATTAATTGTTTTTATAATACTGTATGTTGGTCAAAAATAAAATCTTTTATAGAAAATATTTACATTTGTAATTTAAATATCAATTAATGTTTTTTTTAATTTATAACTATTTTAAATATTGTTTAACCATTTCCCTTAAGCAGTTGAAGAAGATGCCAAGTACATTGAAAACATTACTGAATAAAATCTTTTGATTGCTAAAGGGCTTTTGAGTATTATTACTATTATTATTTTTAGTTTGAATTTAATATTTTAGTGATAATGCCATATAACTGATTTTTTATTTATTTTAAATTTATTGTTTTAATATATCTTATATATTCATGTATAAGTCGATTCCCTACTTCAGAATTTGAAAATCATTAAAAATATGAAATCCAGCTATAAACTGACACCCCAACTTTTTAGAACAATATGACATTCATTGAAATAAATCAATATTTCTTTTATAATTTTTAAAATTTTCTAAATTCTGTTCACTATTGGAATAAATAAGGCCACTAGACAAAACACTAAACTTACCAAATAGAAATGTCATGATGCAATGCAAAGAAAATGCGTTGCATCATGACATTTCTATTTGATGGAGAGCAGGACATGATTGTGTTGCATCCAGTCATGCTTCTTTAAATTTCAAAAATATATTAAAATTTTTCATTATTTCTGAATTTCAACAAAAATATTTAACAAAGTTTAAATGATAAAAAAATTGAATCAAAATATGCAATAGAAATTTTGTTGTAATTGATGGCCTTTTAATAAAAACAGAGCTTAAAGGGAGAGTAATGTAAACCATATGCCTTCTATTACTCAATATTTTTTCACAGAATTTAATTTACTATGTAAAATCAAGATTTAGAATTATAATTTAGTTTTGTATTGTCAATTATGCTTAAAACTTAGCTGTTTGATTTTAATAATGATGTATTTTGTAAAGTCTGTTTTAAAAATTTGTTAAAATTATGAGAGGAAGAGAGTTGTGTTCTTTCACTTGCATTGTTGTTATTCTAAGATAGATTCCAACCTGGGGTACTGTGAATAGCAGATAAATAAATATATTGTGCTATTAATATATTCCAAAAATAATTATGTTATCAACATTTCCAGTAAGGTTGCCTAGACTTTTCTCACTGCAAAGTCTGATAACTCAAAATGTCTGGTTAAGATTCAAAATAGCTAGTGAAATTGCCAGATCGGTACCTCCTTGAGGTTCACCTCTGTGCAGGCGCATGACCTCCTTTGTATGCATATGGACAGCGCCACCCTAACTACAGGGCTAAATGGGCTATAGCCCCGGGGTGCCAGCCTTTTCGGGCGGCAATTTTACTTTTGCTCATATCAGTTTGATGGCTGGAGACATATTACTTCAAAAAATTGATACAATTGAATATATGCTTCTTTAGAAATTGTTAGATTATACTCTTCTTTAGAAAAATTTTTACAGTCAAAACGAAACACAGAATCATTTAACTTTTACAAATTGGAAGGTATAAAATTGTCCAGATACAATGAGAACAAACAATTACACAAAACAAAAAACAATATGATGAAAATACATCGGCGAAAGTTGATTTTGATG
Organism: Olivierus martensii; assembly: GCA_000484575.1. Lineage (NCBI taxonomy): Eukaryota > Metazoa > Arthropoda > Arachnida > Scorpiones > Buthidae > Olivierus > Olivierus martensii. The sequence goes on from AYEL01030584.1 coordinate 42,942, forward strand.
CCAATACCGAATTCTACATAAATACATATGCTATTATTGATAAACTTCTATCAAAAGTACAAAAGAGAAAGTGTGCATATGATGACATTTACTCAAAATTTGGCTTTCTGATCAATTTGAAAAATTTAAATGAAGACACAATTAGAAAGAATACTGCAGTTATGTAAAACACGTTGACGATCTAGAAAATAATTTTATCGAAGAATGTCTTCATTTTAAACACGTTAAATAAACATGTGAAGATAAAGAAAATATATCTACTGCGGAACTTACTTTGAAGACAGTAATTGATTCAAAAATTGAATCTACATTTCCTAATGGCCACAACAATGCACATTTTTTTAAAACATTGCCGCTACAAATTGCAGCGGTGAAAATGTTTTTCAGCACTTAAAAGAATAAAAAATTATTTACACTCTTCTTTGGGGACAGGGCAAATTAAATGATTTAAGTATTTTGTTTATAGAAAGTGATTTATTTAATTCTTTAAATATGTGTGATATTATTAACCATTTTGCTAAAGTAAAAGCTAGGAAAATAAATATTTAAGTTATACATATAATAAGTTACTTTTGTTTTTTGTTTATATAATTTGTTTTTGTTCATATAGGATATAGGATATTTGAATTTCGTATGAATTTTATATTTCTATTTGTTTATTGGTAATATATTGACTTTTTCTAATTCTGAAGCTTTTCTAAAACATCACCGGTTACCCCGCACCCGCTTCTCCTCCCGTGTATTTTCTTATGAAGAGGGCCCATTATTATTAGTAGCCCACGGGCGCCAAATATCTTAGGACGGCCCTGCATATGGAGAGCCTGGCATATATATCATATGGAGAGCCCTGCATATATATGCCCAGATAATTTACTAAAAGCCAAGGGGATACATGGATCAAAAAGATTCCCTATTCTAAGAGGTTGGTCATTCTGATTGGTCCTCTGATTTGATTTGAGGAGAAGAGCTGAAGAACTGTTTTGGTCTATATTATAACTAGTAATGAGCTTTAAGAGGCTCGTGGGGCTCACATGAGCCCTTTGTTAAATTTGTTTCTAATTTCCAAGCTCCCTTGACTTTTTGTTTGCTTGTTTATTTATTCCAAGAAAAACATATATCTTGCATGTCATAATCATACTTTGACTTACATCAGTCTTTTTCTTCCTCATATTTGCGTATTTGAATGTTCATTTTGAATAGTGACAATCTGGGATAATGTTCTCTGAAGCAGGGGGAGGCAGATAGGGACTTAACGCACAAAAGAGTTTTTGAAACATGGGAAGGGTGAGAATTAGAATCTTATCTGGTTTCATTTAAGTTTGGTCAAACACATTGTAGATAACCTAAAATTTAAACAGGTGCTGTAAAATGCTGTCTGTTTTCAATAAATTTATTGTTGGTATCAAATTGTTTAACATCAAGACAATGGAATGAAGTCCTGTTGTTTAGTTTTCCATTAAAAAATGACAATAAGTAAGTTATTTTTATTTTTTTTAATTTTAAAGATTTATTTATTTTTAAATGTTTTCATGTGCATGCACAGTTATTTGTAAAATGTAAAGCATTTAATTAGAATTTGATATTTTGTTGGCTCAAAGTGCAAGCCCTTTATTAAAATTTTCATAGCTCACCACTGATTATAACTGAAGTAGGCTACATAGATAGCCTAAAATATTGAACAGTTTATCTTATTGAATTGGCTTTTTGTTTCTTTTTATTAAGAAAATAATAACATCACTCAAAGTAGTCATGTCTAAATTGTAACAATTTAGACATGACTTTTTCACATTTATCAATTTTTCACCCACTACTAATATTATATTGATGATCAAAGACAAATAGAAAATAGCAAAAGTTTGTTCCAATTACTGTATCTATTTTATATTACAATTATTGTTACTTATTGCTAATAATTAATTCCATCTTTATAATTTTGATATCAAATGTTTTTGGAGAAAGAAGTTAAAACAATCAAAAATTATCTATAATAGGGGAAGACTATTTTAAGTTGTTAGCAATATTAAGTATCAAAAAAGGAAGTAAAGAATACAATAGATTCAACATCATCTCTATTTTTTATCCATTGCTGGATATATATGCTTCCTTCTTTTGTTTCCATATGTACCTATCTTGTACAGTCTGCATCCAGTGGGAACCAATTACTTTTCTTATGCTATAAACACCATTTGTATTGCTTGCCAGGAAGTCTTTTCCCTTGCCTTGATTGCTACTCTTTAATTCTCTTTGTCTATTGTTATCAATGTATGCTGTTATGTGTCCTGCCCAACACTACTTACTGTTTCTAACTGCTATCATTATGTCTTCTTTTAACTATTTATTGGTTTTGCAGTTCCTCCTGTTGAATCCTAACATGTATCTTTTCATGCTTCTTTGTGTTGTTGCTAGTTTCTATTCCATTTTCTTTATAAGGGTCCATATTTCACAGCTATAAGTCATTACTAGTAGTAGGTGCATTTGAAGAGTTTTCTTTTGAGGCATATTGATATCCTGTTGTCCTTTAGGAAATTTCTTTATCAGTTGTATGCATGCCATCCCAATTGCATCTTATGTTGAATTTCTCTCACCTGTTCAAATAAAATAGATTATGATGATATAATTGATATTTCTGATTTGAATAAAGCAAAATGGAAGCATATTTAAATTATTTTTAAATATAATTATTGTAATAAATAAATAATTTTAAGTAATATTTACATCTTTGTGATTTATTTGAACAAGTATTTTATAAAAGAATTTTATACAAATGTAGGATTAAATATTTACTGTATTAAACTGTTATACTTTAAACAAATATTTCAAACTTTAATCATATTAGATTTACCAATTGTGATTTATTCATTTAAAGGAATGTATGAATGGAGCATAAATAGTTTCTATCTATATGTTCTATTCAGTTTGTTCATTTTTTAGAACTGATGATGGCTTTCTTAAGCCATAAACATTATCCTAATTATTTTCATAATAAACTTCCTATAAAAAGTATGCTTGTATTTTGAATTACATTATATAGGGTGTTAATGAATATAATGTAATCCTGTATAATGTAACCCTGTATATACAGGATGTTAATGAATAACACAACAAACTAATAAGGCTAGTATGGGGCATGTATACAAGCAGTTTAGTGTAATGAACCCATGACCGGAAATGTGAAATGATGACGCTACAGAGCATCAAAGTTAGGAGATAGGCTTCTCCCACAACAAACATTTCTCAGTTTTAAAATAAATAACTTAACAAATAACTTTTTAATAAATAAAAGTTATTTGTTATTTACAAGATTGTTGCTATGGAGCTGCAATGGAAATGAAAATAGATGCGTAATTTTACAGCAGCTGCTCAAAATTAATGCCATCCACCTTGTTGCAAGCATAGCAACACCACTGCATGTTTTGGTGCACTCGCTCAAAAATTCCCAGTATAGTCTAGATTGCATTTTCCTTGTATTGTGCTGTTTTCTGAAGAAGCATGTTTCACTAAAGATGGCTGTTTAACAGCTCCAACAGTCATGTGGATGGAGGAAAATCCACACCCAACACACATCTGCAGATACCAGGTATTAAAAACATTAAGTCCAATACACTGCCTAAACGGTTCATAAAGAAGCAAAAATATCAGCACTATGGCAGGAAACACATTCATTAGTAAAATAAAAACAAGACTTTAAGTGTAGAAGTGCTTTCGATTTATTTAAAAATCCTCTTCAGCTACTAACTCTACATTAATTTTGAAAAACTTATTCTAAAGAACACATGACAGATTTACAAAATAAAGCCTCTACAACAGCTCTAGCCCAAAAGGCCCTGGCAAACGACCTACAGGTGAAATGGAATGATGCTAAAGTGATTCACAAAGACCATGATATTAAAAAAGGTAGAATAGCGAAATTGTTGACCATTTACAATAGGAGGAATGATTTAATTAAGCCAATTAACAAGCTGGAACCAACTCTCATTAGTAATGCTTGGAAATGGTGTAGTGATAGGTTTTAATGGACACTGTTTATTTAGATTGAACTTTAGTTTAATTATTTTTGAAATAGAAAATGTTAAATCAATATGAAGTGTTTATTATAATATTTATTGTACTAAATAATTTATTATTTTGTTTATGTTACCTATATATTCTTTTATTTTTTAGTCTATAATCGTCGTTGCTATGACAACAAAAAAAAAGAGTTTGTAATTGTTAAGAATGTTTCTCTTGGCATTCTTTAGAATAATTTTTTTAAAATTAATGTAGAGTTAGTAGCTGAAGAGGATTTTTAAATAAATTGAAAGTGCTTCTACACTTAAAGTCTTGTTTTTATTTTATTAATGAATGTGTTTCCTGCCATAGTGCTGATATTTTTGCTTCTTTATGATACCAGGTATGATTTTCTGTCAACATTTGAGCTGGCATCCTCTTCGATCACCTGATAGGCCCTTATGTGTTATCTCCTTCCTGGCTGGATAAATATACCAGGTGTTCTTGGAGAAGATATTGCCCAGCCTTCTGAAAAATGTGTCCCTTGCAGTACACAGGTGATTGTGGCTGCAGCATGATGGTGCACCTATGCATTTTACTGTTCCTGTCCATGAATATTTAGACACAACTTTTCAAATCGATGGATTAGTAGAAGGGGGCCAATCTCATGTCCACTGTAGTCACCAGACTTGAATCTGCTCAATTTTTTCCTCTGAGGATACTTGGAGAGTCTTGTTTGCATCAATCCAGTTACAACAACAGAAGAGTTGGTTGCACATATTAATGTTGCTAGTGCAATAATCCATCAAGCCAGGAATTTTTGTGAAAGAAAGCTACAGAAGTTCAAAGTTCACAGAATAACTGATATTATATCATTTTAATGGACATAGTACATGTTTAATTGCAACTGTTGTATGCCTTAAGGATAATAGTGTGGATCAGACAAAAATGGAGGAATAGTGAGCACATTGAAGAAAGGTAAAGATGGACTATCAGATTCATGACATATTTCACAAATATTGAAATTGAAGAAATTCACTCACTTCCAATTTACAGCTCCAATTTTCCAAATATGATCCGATACTCTTTCTACAGAACTGGATATCTTGACGAAAACATGAAACATTCATTACTCTGTTTTTAACTGCTTCAATTTCAATACTTGTGAAATATGTCACAAATCCAATTGTCCATCTTTATCTTTCTTCAAATGTGTTCACTGTCCCTTCCATTTTTGTCTGAACCACACAATCATCTTTAAGAGGGACCTATACAACAGTTGCAATTAAACATGTACTAAGTCTATTAAAATGATATAATACCAGTTATTCTATGAATGTTGAACTTACTGTAGCTTTCATCTCATCAGTGGTCTGCTAATAAATGTTGTCTGTTTAGAGGTATCTTAACATGCTCTATCAAATGATGCTATCCATTTTCAGAAATCAAATTCACAAAGTCGTGAAGGTCCCTTGTGAGATGTTTGTTGTGGGGAGAAGCCTACCTCCCAAATTTGACAACCTGTAGCATCAATATTTTGTTTCTGGTCATGGATTCATTACACCAAATTGTTTTGTCTATATTCCTCCTATTACACCTACAAGTTTGTCAGTGTTATTCAGTGGTGAGATTCAAATAATTTAATAACCAGTTCCCTGCTGTAATGATCATTTTAAGTATAAAAAAATGATATACTGAAAGGTAGTTTATTATTTCATACAGTTGATATTTAAATAGAAACGATAAAAGAGGTACACAAAATTAGATTATGCTATAAGAAATAATTTTAAAATATTAATGAAAAAATATTGAATAATACCTGACAAAAAAAACAATAAACTTGTTATTTAAGATATTTCCGTATTTCTTCTTGATTGGCATCCTCACTTGCAATTTTCTTCGCTTTTATCCAAGCATAAAAAACACAAGGGAATAAAAATGTAGTATTTCATCAAAGGTATAGCAAGTTTTATGAAATGAATAAATAAATATTAAAAGCATAGTTCCGTATAATTTTTTCACCTATGGACAGAATAAATATTACTGTAGGTGCTTAGAATACATTGTTGGGCAGATGAACGTTAAAAAAGAGTAAGGAATGTAAATTTGTAGTTTCTACATTGGGCAGCTACCCAGGTACCCACCTTAGAGAGAACCCTGATTACAAATGCCTTTTTAATAACTGGTTTGCTGAACTCAACAAAAAATTAAATATTGGTTCTGCTGAACCAGTGTGAACCAGCCAAATCCCACAACATTCCTCATTACCACATTATATCCCACAAAATTCCTCATTAACATCTTGTATATTCGTGTAGAAGCCTTATCCTTTATAAGATGACTCCCAACTTTCAAATGTTATAACAGTACAATATTCAAATATAATCCAAACTGTCAAATTAATCCCTTAAATAATTTTAATTGAAATTTTTAATGATTAGAAATAATAAAAGTTCAGCAAGACCACACAAAACACAAACCAAAAAGTAATACTCAAAAGCCCTTTAGCAGTCAAAAAATTTTAATCAAAAACATTTTCAATGCACTTGGTGTCTTCCTCAGCTGCTATTATAAGACTCACCCTGTTACACAAGAACAGATAATAGCAGCTGAGGAAGATGCCAAGTGCATTGAAAACATTTCTGATTAAAATTTTTTGATTGCTAAAGGGCTTTTGAGTATTACTTTTTGATTGGAAATAATTTTATCCAAAATTTTTAGTAATTTTTATTTCCAATTATTAAAGATTTCAATTAAAATTATTCAAAGGATTAATTTAGCAGTTTGGATCATATTTGGCCATTTCCCTTGAAGTTTGGTTTATTTGTCTATAATATGTCATTCATTGAAATAAGTTGATAATTTATTTTATAATTTTAAAAATTTTCCAAATCCAATTCACTATTGAAATAAATAAGGCCATTTTGATAAAATATTAGATTTATAGTATTGATATATGATGCTATGCAAAGAAAAAGATGAATAAAGAGCAGTATATGATCATGTCATGTTACATCCAGTTGCATTTCTCTACAATACAGTTTTATTGAATTGCTTGTTCAACAGAAAATATCAAAGAAATACTAAAATTTTTATCATTTCTGAATTGCAACAAAAATATATAACAAAGTTTAAATGAAACTAAAATGAATAACAAAAATTTTGCTGCAACTTACAGAAATGGAAAGCTGCTGGCACACAAGCAATTGTCAGAAGCATAAATCTATGTCCAAAATTAGCTGCAAAATAATCATCCATATTTTGTAAATAATCAGAAATATCAGAGATCACTATATTTCCATTTAATATTAACTGATGATAGGTGCATTAGTGGCATCACGTTTGCTCATTAAAAAAGATTGATCTACCATTTCTGATCTTATTTGTGAAGAGTAAAATAATATTTTTCAATTTATTTAAATATGATCATTCACATACATTAACAAATTTTTTATAATATAATCAAAAAGAAATGGATATTTTTAAAAATAAATATGGTATAGTTTTTTATTTTATTCTGCTCATATTTAATTATATTCAAAGATCAATAAATTCTAGCACTGTTTAGCAGGTTAAAAATATATAATATTTTATATGTTTAACCTGCTAAGTAGTGCTAGAATTTATTGATCTTTAAATATGGTATATCCAGCTGCTACCATAGAACGTGCTACTACAAAGAAGATGCAATATCACTGCTTTATATATTTTTGATTATATTAGTGCAGTATCCAATATTTAAGTACCTACAAAGATATTAATTTATGTACAGTCATAAAAAACTACATATTTTTTAAAAAAATTCAAAAGAATCAGTAAGATGTCAATCTTTATTAGGAATAAGTGTGATGGATCTTATGGTTAGTGTTATGGGAATGTGGTGCAGCCGAACAGGCAATTGTTATGATCTCAAAAAATTTTATGATTTTTGAGTATTATATGTATAAAGCCAACCCCTTTCTTCAAAATTTTTGTTTGGAAAAAATTCCTTGACTAATACACAAATATAAATGGTAGTTTAATAAGTAAAAAAAATTAATAAAATTAATTTCTTTTATAAGAAATTAAATTTTAAAATATTAATATTATAAAAAGCCTAAAATATTCATTTAAAAATGTGCTAGTTTAAATTATTTAGTTTTGAAGAGGTTACTAACTTTGAATAATGAATGCAAATCCAAATGCATCTGCAGAACTATTTATTCGTATTTCAAAGGAACTTCATCTAACTCTACAGAATATTATTAAGATTATTTTACATACAATATTTTACAACAAGATCTTTACATTAATTTGAACAGATACTGAAATCACTGGACGTAGAAGTCATTCGCACATGAGTCGAGGCACGAGCAATCGGCGACGAGTCAAATTGAAAAAGGGTCCAGTAAAAGAAGGGGTTATTCAATGATGTGTTTGACCTTTTATACTGTACGAGATCGAGGTTTAACCCGTCTCGTGTTCACCGGTGTTGCCACGAAGACAGTCTCCTCACTTTCATCCATTTAACTAAAGAATTAGCACAAGATTTATATAAATAATATAAATAATACTTTGTTTGTCCTAATTGCAGATCTTCATTAGCAATAACAAAATAATTTTAATGAAAATAGAAACTAAACTGCCAAATTAATCTCTTGATATTTATAACAGAAATTTTAATAATTTGAAAGAATTTAAACTAATGTTAGCACTGTCTCATAATTAATAAGGCCCTTGAAGTTTGGCTTATAAAAAGTGTAATGCTTTATTATAGATAAATTAAATAATTTTTAATTTATAAATGATTTATCTATTACTTAAAATTAGTGGAAATTTTTTGAACTACTAGTAACTTTTTTAATATCAACTAATATTCCATCACCATTAGAAGTCTCTATTTAAATATAAAGTCATTCCACTGAATGGTTCTTGAGTTATAGTTTTTCAAAATGTGAAATTAATGATTATGAACATCCTGTATAACATTTATTTCATTTTTTAAATTACGAAAAATTTCAATATTATAAATAAAAGGAGCAACAAGCATATTCAGTAAACTGTTTATTTAGATTTTACAGTAAGAAGTCTTATATTTTCAATATTATATTCTAACATTTAAACAAATGTAGAGAATATTTCACTATTTAACATAATGAGGTATATACAGGTGTTGATAATTAAAGTTCACATTTTGAAAAGCTATAATTCTGGTCATTCAGCAAGATGACTTCATATTTAACTTGGAAACTTCTGTGGGGATGGAATTTTGTTTGACCAAAAACACTCTCCATAGTTCTGAAAATTTCCACCAAGGTAGTAAATGGCACTGTCACCATAGCAGATAAATCATAATGCCTCAAAATTTATGATATACAATGGTACCCTATGTGGTTAGCAACAGTATGTTTGATATGCTGTCCTCCATTATCAGCAGTGTGCTGAAATGAAGAACAATACAATATGTGGAAACAATATGTAATTTGAGGATGTTGCCGACAACAAAGGATAGTATATCAAGCATGCTATTGCATAATCATACAGTGTACTGTGTGTATTGTAAGTTTTGAGACTATAATTTATCCAACAGTGCTATTTATTGCTCTATGGAAATTTTCAGAACTAACTATTTTTGTGTCAAACAATATTCTAACATCACAGAAGTCTCCATGTTAAATATTCACTGAATTTTATTCTACTGAATAGTTCTTGAGTTATAAAGTCAAGTAAAAATTGCATAAGTCTAACAATGCTTAAATTCATTGCATTATAGGCATTTCCATTCCATCTGTTTTCATAAAATTTTCTTTGTAAATGCTAGTTTTGATCTTACTTTTCTATTTTTAAGTCATTATTTTAATAATGCTTCTTTGTAGATTTAAAATAATAATAAATTTTGTTTTTAAATATCTGTATAAATGAATATTGATCAATAGAATGGCTAGATAAAAATAACAAGTGTAGATATGAAAATTTAAGAGCATAAATGATATTTTTGCAAAAAGAATAAATTACACACGTCTCAGAATTGAAGATCATAAAAACTTTTTATAAATGTATGCTGGTTTTATAGGAATTTAGTATTCTAAATGCAAAAAATGACCTTAGATTTGCTCTATCATGTATGGTTTTTTTCACAACTTGCTTTGACATTTTTATGTTATAATAGTTATAATATGTAACTGAATGAAATTATTAATGAAAATTACCACATGAAACTTATTTTGGCCAGAATATATTTACAAAAATTATTTATAAGTTTCTCACAAATGTAACCAAAGTTATCTAGACTGTTGGCACACCCACAACTAGTCATGATTTACTACTTATTACAGTTCTCAGAACTCAACAGCAGTTTTAAATTTAATAAATCCTAAAAAGAGTTAAAGTCTTCTAATAGACTTTCAAAACACTTTTTTTCATTGATATGAAATACAAAAATCAGTTTCAAAATTACTGAAAGAAATCACACAGAACAATTAGCATCAGCACTTAATTAAAGCTGAATAATAACTGAACTCATAATTGGCAGATGTGGCTTGGTGGTCAGTATTTATAATCTCTTAGAAATTTCTAATAATTTCCAGACATCTGGTATTTTCTCAACTTTTCCAGAATATTGCCAAGTTGCCAAATTTTTCACAAAGTTTGGGATAAATCAAAATTGTCTATGGTATCTCATTTTCATTGTGTTTTCAAATTCAGCATCCAAAAATATATTAGAAACAGCTGAAATATTGAAAAAAGTTTTTCATTGCAGGTCTGTATTATATAATAAATTTTTTGCTTGCATTTTGTATGTATCTGGCACAAATAAAGATTTACACATTGCTTATCTCTTAAACCATTGAACTTGAAATTGCATAAATCATGGATCTATTATATTTAGTTATCCAAAATTTATTAACAACATTATTATTTAAAGTAAAATCCAAAATAAGTCCATACATACAGTACTAATCAGAATATAATAATTTTTTATTTTTGATTAGTGTTATATGTTTGAATTTATGGTATTTTATCCATATTAATATTATATATTACAGACTTCTATAGTTTATAAAACAATCTTGAATAAATTGATCTTATATTATTGCTAATGAAGTATTTAATATCAAAAACATTTTTATGTGAATTCTCATATGCATAATGCTTTAATTGAATCACAGGATGAATATCAGAATTAAAATATTTATTTTTTTTAATTCTTTACTTTAACATATTTTTTGTTTAGTTTCTTGATTTATTAATTAAATAAGGAATAGCTGTAAGCATGAACTTAGTAGGAAGTAACTCAAGATGACAAAATTGGAAGAATTACAATAAAAAATATTTTTACTGCAGCTTAATTTTTAAATACCAAATTTATCCCTGGGCAAGATTAACTTATTTGTCATCAAAATTAATAAAATTAGAAAATTACTGTAATTAAATTTGAAATTATTTTTATATATCATTAGTATGAGAATGCTGTTTCATCCTCATATCTTTTGAGTTGGTGCTGATTATATATCTGTATGTGTACCTTAAGAATTATTTTGAAAATTCTATATGCAAACAAATGCTATTTAAAAGTATGATCTCTTTTAGTATATACAGTATTATGATATTTTTCAAAATAACTTATAAAATTAAAATCTTTAAACAATTAAATAAATGATATTTCTCCTGAAGAGATATAGACATCAATATTTGAGATTAATTTAAATAATTTCTTAATGTTATTTGACAATCATTTTCAAAACAGAATATCATATTATGCTTAATATAGATTGTTGAATTTTATATTTAAAATCTCTAAATTTAAATTTTATTTATTTCTATTTATTAAATCAATAATATATACAGTATATGAATATATTTATAAATAAAATTATTTCAATTTTAGAAAGCTGGTAATGTGCTGAACTTTTGCAATGAGACAGTAAAACTAAATGGTTCTGTTCCTATTACTGCATTGGCTGCTATAACATTTCAAAATGTTACTTTAACATCAGTTGCTTTAGCAACTACTGGCCAGCACACTGTGGCATTTCTTGGAACTGCAAATGGCTCTGTTAAAAAGGTTAGAAATGAAGAAGTACTGAATTGTTTATATCTTTCATTTTTATATTGTCATCTGTGAAAATTATGAATTACTACGTTATTTGAAAATTTCAAATTTAAATATGTTAAAATTATTCTATTAATGAGAAACAATATATATTTAAAACAGCTATTGTATTCTATAATAAATATTTTCATCTGATTAGCTTAACTTTCAAATATTTGCTTTATGCATCTATTTAGCTATTGAGAAAATTATGATATTTACTATATTATCAATTAAACAAAAAATAATTTATGGCAAGTTACTTTGAATAAATTACTTTCTAATTAATATATTTATAAACTTTCAGCTATTGATCACAAAAAGTACAGAAGCAGAAGAATTTGAAGAATCTATTGTTGATCAAGGAAATCCCATTTTAACTAATATGTTTTTAGATTCATCTCAACAAGCACTTTATGCTGCTTCTCCTTATAAGGTAATATTAATTTAAATTTTCATTATTGATTTTACAATCTACCTCTTTAATATGCTGCTCCATAATTTCCAAACAAAAATAAAATAAAACTAATAAAATTTCAGCTCACTTCGCAGGGAATGAACAACCCGTAAACGTCAAAAAACATCGGATTCACTAAAGTGCACTTTCGGCTCACCCGAGCCCTCCTCAGAAGTCGAACTATTGAACTTTGAAAAGATTTGTCAGCGAGTTTGACTTATTGTATTTCTAAATTTACTACCACTAAAAATCTTGACTTCATTTTATTTATTTATTTTGCGTCCTTCTCTCCTTTGAAAAATCCTTGGATATGCGCTTGCCATATTTTATATTTTTAATTATTATTTATGTTATTTTTATTGTTATTTGTTATTTATATTTAATTATGATTTTGTGTTTGATTATTTAATATAAAATTCGATAAATTAATTGTGATGATATTTCAATAGTAATTAATTTATTTTTCATAATTTTTTTATTAAACAGTATAATATATTTTTTTATTTAAGTCTAATACATAATAATTAAATAAAAATAGTTTTATAAATTCTCATTTAACTTGAATAAATAGTATATAACCGTAATATGCAAATATAATTGTATCTCAATATATTATTTGAAAATAAACGAGCCAATATTATTTTATGGTATTCAAAAATGCTATCCATTGATATAATTGTTACAAAAAGAATATTTCAAATTATACAGTTTTCAAAATAGAATTTTTTATAGGAATTAAATATTTTGCATAGACATTGGATGAAGATATATCAAAAATCTATGAACGGTTTCTGCAAAATTTATATTTTTAGCAAATATACTAAAAATGAACGAAATAATATTTTATGATTGTTGGTTTTAAGATTATAGAAATATTTTGAAAAGATTTATCAGCGAGTTTGACTTATTGTATTTCTAAATTTACTACCACTAAAAATCTTGACTTCATTCAGTTAAAAAAAATAAAATAAATAAAAAGTTGTTTATAGACTATAAATATACAAGTGTCTCATAATAAATGCTACTAAAAATCTTATCTAACATTGTTTTTAATATGAAATTTTCTAAATATTAAAAATGCAACTTTCAAAAACTTTTGAATTTTATTTTGAAATAAAATTTATTTATAATGGAATTTTCTGTAAATAATAAAATATATTTTAATGCATTCTTTGATTGTAACTGCTCAAAGATACGCTTGTATATTTTAATATTTATAATATCTATAATCTACAGCAGAGGTAGCCACCTCAATAACTCTCTTCTATGAAACCGCGACGCTAATCTAAGAAGACATCTTTATTTTCTCATAAATAAATTTCAATAAATTTTAATTAAATTTTAAGTCTTATCTTGAAATCACTTTTATCCTATCAACGTTAACTACGAATAAACAATTAAAAGTTGATTGAATTTAACTATGTACTTTGAAAATTTTTATTTTTAACCTCAAGTCTGTATTTTTATTTCTTTTCGCGATTTCTTTTCGCTATTTACTAAAGCTATTTACGTTGTGAAAATAAAACTAATGCATAACAACTTTTACAAATTTTTTCTAAAAACTCTTCACAGTTATACAAATTAAATGTCCTGGTTTCTTTATTTAACATTTAGTATGCATATAAGAAAATTAAATAATATTCTCTGTAAAGTAAGGAATAAATAAATCACAGAAAAAGTATTTAAATTAGATTAAATTAGAAATGAATATTCATATTTGATTCCAATTATATATTATTACACTGTATTATATTTAAAATTTTAATCAGTGTTTTAATTTTATAAAACAAAGTCATCAAAACGACCATCAAATACCGAATTTGTCACAATAAAAAAAAGAACTCTTACTCAATCATTAAAAAATTTACCTTTTTTCATGCTAAAATGCTTTTTTTAGAGCTTTATATATTAAAGAGAATTGCAATAATTAATTATTTATTGCCATATACATTTTTTAATTTTCGAGCCTCGCAAGAAAATTTAAGAAATTCGAATGTTCACTTACAAGTTAGTAACATAGACTGACAATCTTTGATCAGTAACATCTGTACATTCTTTATTTCGAATCGAAATTTTTAATTTTGAATAACAATATATAAAAGCTATAAAATTTTTAAATATAAACTACACATCTATCTAATTATTAAATAAATTTTTAATGCTATAATTTCATATAGACCTGATATTATTATATTATTA
>AYEL01030585.1:0-22474 GCA_000484575.1 Olivierus martensii
TTATTTGTTTCAACACAAAATGAGCGTTCAGCCCTTGCATTTGAAATAGGCATAGTCAAAATATTTTTAAAATTGTTTCTACGTTCAGAAAAGTAGACCTTAACCCATCATTTATAAATTCATATATATTTTTAATTGAAAAATTGTCTTCCTTTATCATTATCAAAAATTGTTTAACTTCATCAACAAATTTTTCTGAATCAATATCAGTCCCATAAGTTTGTAAATTTTTATTAATGCTATATCTTATCTTGATCTATATCAGTGTTTTCCAACGTGGGGCGCACCCCCGCAAGGGGCAATTTGATTTTTCAGGGGGGCAATTCGAGAAGAGTTATTAACAATGAATTTTTTTCTTCATTTTTGGTTTTAGAAGCAATATATACAATATATAAATACATATTGTGACATACACATTTTTAAAATTAAAATCAGAATGTGCATGGCAGTTGTGAAACATTATTTGCTGTTTTTCATATTAATTTATATTATTATTATTTTTAACAATTTCTTAGTGATTTCTTCCTTAGACCCTCCAAGTGTCACGCGATTCGCGGGACAGTCCCGCATTTCTGAAGCAATCCCGCCATCCCGCTCGCAATAGCCAAATGTCATGCTTTTGGGCCGTTTTTTTTATTTTTTTGTCAATAAATCTGATAAAATATTTATTAAACATTATACTTATACTGCTTAATATTGACGTCGATAGTCACCACAGTCACCAATTAATCGCTAGATGGTACGAGAATAGCAACCAATGAACTTCAATCATCGATATATAGATGATTTCGATAGCTCTTTCTCGTTCTCATTTTCTCCATTTTGTTCCATTCTAAAAAGAAACGCCTAATAAAGCACATGCTCATACGAAAACTAAACTTGACCTGAAATGAGTTTTGATGCATCAGTAAGGACAAAAATAATGACTTTCATGCCTTTTGCATTGTTTTCTGCAAAATATTTGCAATCGAGCATCAAGGCAAGGAGGACATTGAGCGTCATGTGACTGTGCCCAAACACATGAAGAAACAAAGATGTAGTCAAGAACAGATTATCACAATAGTTTTTTCTGTCATTAATAAAATCAAGATAGCCGAGCACATTGAACAATGAGACAATATCAATCTTAGTATGTGCAAAAATAAATATTATAAAGAAGCATGTTTTAACAAGCAGATTAGCGATAGTGCACTGACAAAATGTAAGTTAGCTATGTGGATGTATAATAAAGTGCATACAAATTCAAAATAATGAACATATGTAGATTTATATAAGAAATCAAAAAATAAACTATTTGTCCAGCAAATGACCTGTATGTCCTGCATTTTGACTCATTGTGTCCAGCAAAAGAAGTGTGAGACCTTGGAGGGTCTACTTCCTCAGTACTTCAACTGTCCTTTCCTTCTTTTATTTTTCTCTTTCATGGATGCCATGTTTTTGGAAGCCTGTTTAGATCAAGTTAATAGCCTTTTATGCTTTCTCCACGTGAATAGGAGTTCATTTTTGAATAATAAAAATTATATGTCACAGGGGGCATCGGGATTTTAGAGATGCTTAGATGGGGCATGGCCAAAAGAAAGATTGGAAACCACTGATCTATATCCTTCTTCAAAAAAATGTCAAACATATTTAATATGTCTAAATAGCTTTTTGCTCTTTCATTAATTTCCAGAAGTAACTTATCACAAATGACATTAAAAGTATTGTAATGAAATTTTCTTTCCCACAAAATATAATCTCATCGTTAGACTATGAAACTTCGTCATATATTTTTTTTTTTTCGTTTTTTCACTCTTTTTCTTCTGAATAGTGATAAATTAAAAAAAAAAAAATTCCACAATTCTATTTTTAATCTCATTCTTCTACGGTTGTGCAAAACATGTAAATATAGGGTCCAATAGGGAACAAAACATCTATTACCCCAAAATTTTTTTACCTTGTATGTGATACGCTCATGTACATGAATTTATGCAATACTACAGTTCCTGTAAGTTTTATATTCTAAAGAAAGAACAATATATTTCAAATGGATGCAGGAGACCTCACAAATTTTTCAGCGGTCTCTAATTTTTATATTAGAGGTAATTTAGAAGTTTTTTATATTAGAAGAATTTTATTTTGCAACTATAAAGAGGCTGTTTTTTTTATATTGTTGTTTGTGAGGAGTGAAGTTTAAAATGTGGCCCCCTACAGAGTGAGGCCCCCAGCTTGCGCCTATTGTGCCTAATGGTAAATGCGGCCCTGCACACATTGAAGAAAACAACATTCTCACAGAATACAGAAAGGTTGCTATAGAAGTCACATGGGGTGCAAAGAGCAGCTGATCATTGACACAACAATTCTAAAACAAGTACACAGACAACACAGACATTTACATGCAGCTTACGTTAATTACGAAAAGGCATTTGACAGCATACCACATTCATTGCTCATACAGACATTGCAACTGTATAAAATTAATACCAAATACATTACATTCTTATGCAACATAATGAAACACTGGAGAACAACACTGCACATCACCAAAAATAACAATCACATAGCCATAGAACCCATACACACTAGATGTGGTATTTTCCAGGGCGATTCCCTCAGCTCAGTTTGGTTCTTCCTCACTCTAAATCCACTCTCAAACGAACTGAACACATTGAACTATGGCTATTAGACAAAACTGAACAACACACTATACACACTCACATCTCTTTTACATGGACGATATTAAACTGTATGCCTCAACACAAACACAATTACAACAAATCACTACTGTTAGAACAATACTGTTACAAATCACGCACACATTTTCAAAAGACATATGCATGGAGTTTGGCCTCGACAAATGCAAAACACTCCACATAGAAAAGGTTAATATTTAATTGATTTATTTTTCATTTAATTGAATTCGTTTTTAGAATATTATTTCATTCCAATGGTTGATCGTTTATCATTTTTGTGGATCATCACTATCATCATAGTATAAGCAGAACATCGATCAAATAGTATTTAGATACTTTTTCAAATATCGATAACCATGAATCGTATCAATTTACAAAATAATTCTTTTATATTACTAACTACATATTCCCTGTATTATTTCTCAACCTAATTTATGCAAAAATCGAATGAGATAAAGTAACACAACTAAGGAATACTTGGTACAAAATTTAATAATTATTATAAATAATTTCTGTAATTTTATTCTATTTAAATTTTACAGTAAATTAACAGTTTCATATATTTTACCTAATTACAAATAAAATTATTTGTAATTAAGTAGTATGGTAGATAATATGATAAATAGATATCGTTAAATAAAAATTATTTAATGATTTAGAAATATAATTTAGAATATTTTCACTGTTATTATGTATCACTTTATGAAAGATGCTATAATATTCTGAGTGTTTATAATTTTTGATTTTCAAGCTGAATATCACTCTCTCAAAGTTCACAGTATTGTTTAAATTGTTAATAAGCATTATAAAATATTAGATATGTTAAATGAAAAAAATTTACTCTTGGCCTTTTATTCTTATATATTTTCTAAAAATTAATTCGAAGTTACTGTAATTCACTGCATTTGACTTATTGATTTTTCTTTAAAGAGAATAATACAGTAGTCTGAATGTGATTATGCATACTTGATATTTTGACGTTATGATCGGTTTTCTTCGGCTTAATTGATAATTTCAATGGAATTCGTTGTAAATGTGAATTGAATTTAAACTAATGAGTTGATATTCAAAAATATTATTAATCATAAGACATTAACTTTTAATTAAAATAAATTTTATTATACAAATAAAATAATCTTACGAAAACTTATTTGATTGTTAATGATTAAAGTTATTTAAGATAATTACTCATAGAATATAATTTTCTGTGAAGTATTTCTTCTAGTTACGTTTCTATGTACTACATGATTAATTGATTTCCTCTGATTATCTGAATTCGTAAAATTTCAACATATAAAGTTTATTGGATACATCCCAGTACAGTAGTCTCAAACTCGTTCTCTTCAAAAAGACTTCAAATATCTTTGGTTGGTTAACGGCCGCATTTAAAACTAATATCTTACGGGAAAAAATTTTTACATGAGGTAAATAGTCTGAAGTGTTGCTTATGATAACTATTTGCATTTTAATTTCCTTAAAATTATATGCCTAAATTCATGTTAAATTTTATAAAACTATTTATAAATAGTAGTATTTGTAAATTTGAAGTGAAAGTTTTATATTGAAAAAATTATTTTTTATTGAATTTCAATACAGTTTATAAAAACACTAATGTGATTTTCAATATTTCATAAAAAATAAATTATAGAAATTAAAAAACACTATCTTTTATATACTCTTGCATAATAAATGTGATGAGGGCGGTAATAAAAGTCATAACAGAGTTTGAAACTACTATCCTACTATAATACAAAATTTTCTATATATATATTAACAATCATCCCAGCCATTTATTTTGTTATAATACTATATATAACAAATCTGGAATAAACCGTTCGTCGATAAATAAAATTATAAATTTAATATATAGATATAAAATAATTTATGAATTTGGAGAATCGAGACTTACAGTAAATAGCTTAAGGAGCTATTTTTCATTTTGCAAAGTCGCGGAGTAGAACGAATGTCAATAATTCCAATTATAAGTAAACCTAACGACTAGCGACTCTGCAAATTCCAGAGTTCGGCCTGAGCTCAGGTATTTTTCTAAGTTCTAACTTAATACTAAGTAATTATAAAACAATCTAATAACAACGTAACGTCTAACTGACGAAACGAAACTAAATATCGGAACTTACACTGAAAGTACCAATTAAGTGTTAGCAGTAAAAAGAACAAAAAAAACGATATTAGAACTTACCCTAATAAATTGAAGAGAATACTCAAAAAGTTAGTCTAATAAATTTATATTTTCTTATTATCTCAAAAACACTTAAAAATGTTAATAAATGCTTTATTGAAACTATAATAAAGCAACAACGATATTAGAACTTACCCTAATAAATTGAAAAGAATACTCAAAAAGTTAATAAGAAAATATAAATTTATTAGACTATCTCAAAAACACTTAAAAATGTTAATAAATGCTTTATTGAAACTATAATAAAGCAACATGAACAGAAAAAAAAATTATATAATTATACTATATAGATTTCGATGAAAGTTCTCAAGGCTAATATCATAAAATTTCGGAAGGAAAATGAAAACTTTTTCATTAAAACAAATTTACTATTGATATTTAGTAAATGACAAATTTTATAAATATTAAGTTTTGAAATTTTTATTAAATTATAAATATAATAAAAATATAAATATTTTGTCAGTTTTAATTTATAACAGTCGAATCGCTTAAACTCTAAATGCTCTTTTTTAGCTTTTTGTTCGACGCTATTTTATAATATCCAGTAGTCCTTCAATTAAATAATACTCGTAGAACCTTAAACAGAAAAAAAAATTATTACGCAAACTGCAATTTATTCAATTTAATTATCTCAAATCCAGTTTATTATATAATGTTCCATTCAAGTATTATTAAAAGATTCGTGGTAAACCGTATTCTTAATATCTTGATATACATGAGTGAATTTAATGAAAAATCAAGATTTTGAAGAAGCTTTCCTGTTAGTTTCAAGAAGTTTCTTTATTTTTTTATACACCATTATAGTTCAAAAGTTTAATTTTTCTGTCAAAAATATATGTTATATACCATTACAGTTCAAAAGTTTAATTTTTCTGTCATAAAAATATATGAAACTATACGTGCCAATTGGATGACGTGACAATACGGATGATTGGATTAATTTTCATTACAAAGTTATCCTGATGATGATCTTTAAATTATATTTCAATTTATTTACAACTTTTCTAATAAAAGTAATGAAAATGTTAAAATTTAATTTTCTAATAACAATTGCGCTATTTTAAACGGGTTTAAAGCGGAATTTTTCATTGGCATGTCGGCACATTATTATGATTTATTATTGTTGTACAATAACAGTTATATAATAAAATTCGCATGTCGACACATTATTATGATTTATTATTGTTGTACAATAACAGTTATATAATTAAAATATTGGACACATTGTACAACAATGAAGACGAGCTTATAAATCTATAACATGAATTTTTAAAAATAAATAAAAAACATGAAAATATTAAAATTTATATTTCTGATAAAAGTTAATATTAACGAATATATAAACAATAAAATTATCGAGATATTTCCAAACATGAAGTTCTGCACTTTACAGCAACCCGTAACTTTCAAAAAGCATTTAAATTTATAAAAATAACAGAAAATTAAGCAAGTTTATCTTATTTAATGCTCATAGTTCGTAAACATGAACTTTTTTAATTGCAACTATTATCATAATTTTAGCTACGATAAATACTTAGTAAAAATTAAAAACTCTGTAAGATGTTTCCCGTCAGTCGATTAATCAAATGTAAACTATATAGTAAAAATAAAAAACTACTACGATAAATATATAGTAAAATATATAGTAAAAATAAAAATAAAATAAGATGTTTCCCGTCCGTCGATTAATCAAATGTAAACTATGCAAATTTCCAAAATTTTTTATTCATTTAATAGAAGATTGATATATTTTCTGATTTCTTATAAAAACTTAAAAAATAAATAAATAAAGAATAAACCAGTTTTACTGATTTATATGATTGATTCATCAATTTTATTTTTGTGTGGGAAAAGATATTGAAAATATGTTTATTAGATGTAGTTAGCAAATTTAATCATATAGAAAAATTTCGATATCATTCAAATGGGGAAATTTTTGACTTAATTTTATTCATAATGCACATCAAAATTCTAGTTTTCTATGAATACCGTAAATCCATTTTCTTTTAAAATATCACCTGTATTAATTTTATTTTAAATATATAAAATATAACCAGTATTTATTTTATTTAGTACAGTACGTATTTATTATTTAATAATAAATATATGATTAAAGTGAATAATATAGTAAAACTTAATTTAACAAATTAATAGTGAGAAATGTTGTCCGTTAAATCTCGAAGTTTTTACAATACATTTATCAAAAACTTGGGACCCCGTATTAAAATTATTTATAAGGGATACATATTTATCTTCTAATGTTAATAATAGAACAGTTGAAATTGTTATTGTTGTTCACTGTCTCCCTACTTTAAATAAGTAAAAAGGGTATATGCTATTACATAAAAGATACATATTTAACATAACTCATCTAAATTAACACTTTATCATAGATTCTATTCTTATGGATAATCCTGTTTAAAGTTGATATTCATTTTCTAAAAACCCACTTGGAAACAAATCCAGTGTATGTGAAACGTTGGGGAAGCGCGAAAGGTCTATCCTTTATCGTATCCCTACCCATCTGATCATAGTTTGGATTGATTAGAGTTTTCCATAAAAGAGATTCGATGACTAACACGATTAGTCAGCAACGGAGATTTTCGCCCAGTAAATTCTCTAAATCGGATTTTATTGCAGTATACATTATTTAACTATATAAAATAAACTATAAGACAAAACACAGTATTTTTTTTATTTTATTAATAGTAAATAAGATAAATTTTAATTAAAAGTAGGCTAATTAGTCTAGTTTTATGAAGTTTGAATGAATTCAGCTATTTAGGATATTTAAATTAATAATATTAAAAATCATAAAAGGAAAATAAAGAAAAATAAATGTAAAATTTGGATTTTGAGATTAAAATATTCACATATAAGTAAGAATATACGTAAGTTTAGATACAAGTACACTACAAATAATAAATACATAAGACAATATATTAATGGAAAAATTCGTAAAATGGAATTTCGAATAAATTATTTTTATTTACAATAAATAAACAAATTTATGCAAATATATTTTTAAATTTCAAATTAGAACCGATCTAGATTTACGGTATTTAAAATTTACCAAGAGAATTGGCAATAAACCCTGATTTTTACTTAATTTAATACTGTATATATGTTTGGAAAAAAAAACGCATTTCCTTAAAAGCTTGAATGACAGCTCTCTCATCCCGCGGGTCACACGAGTCTCTCTCATGTTTTTCCTCCATTAGAAAAATGAATTAGTTTTATTTTTCCTGAGTAACTTAGTTCTAATTTAAAAATCTCTCGAAGTATATATTTCGTCTTCGTTAAAAATTATTTTTTATGAGTTATTTAAGTTAACAGCTTAAGTGGGTTCTTTTTCATCGTCATATTTTCTAATGCGGTCCACCAGAAGAGAGATGTTAAGAACCCTTTGTTAATATATATAATCCATTGTATCTGGCTCATTATATGTGTAGAAGCCTTAACCGAAAGAAAATTAGATTGATATCAGTAACATATAAACACTTCATTGATTTAATTGATGCTAGAATATTACAGTTAAAATATATAATGGATATTCTTAATTTAATAATAAATCAATCATAGACCCAATTTAATTTATTTAAAAAATACAATGAAGTCTTACTGTCATTTTCTATATGCTATATATAAGCTAAATGAATTTTGATTTGCGTTGAAACAGTTTAAAAAAATACTTAGATGATCTTAAAAAAGGAAAATACGTTTCAGACCGGAATAAAAAAAAAAAATGATATTGTAAAATTGCATTTAAAATCGAAAGGAAAATATTATTTATAGCTCCTTACTTTCGTATACGAATTATTTGCTTATAGCATTTCTTATAACGATCACTGCACGGTAACTGAATAGAAATACTGTAATGATGCACCGAAGTGATGATTCAACAAATCGCATTTTGTTAAAATTTAATTACTTAATTTATCTATTAAAATTTTTAAATATAAAATTTCGTTTTTTTTTGTTTTGTTTTTTAATGCATAACTACACTCTTATTCCCATTCATACGCCAATTAATCTGCCGAAAAAGAAGTTATCAAAATAGATTATGCTGCTCAAAATACGAAATTGATAATCTCGAGAATAGAAGTGTTTCTATAATAATAATAATAATAATAATAATAATAATAATAACTATCTTGGCAGTCCATCCTAAAATTGACCTTTTGAACTATTTGATAAGTAATTTTGTACTTATCAAACAATTAAATAGATTATTTTGGCACAATTGCTTTGGGTAGTAGACAGTGCGCTATGGCGGCGGCCTGCGAACTATTGGAAAAGTTATGTGACACATCGAGGCCCGACGGTCCGGACCACTTCGATGCCGGGCCCGTGACAAAGTCTCGTATGTCACTCCTTCTCAGCGGTCCTGTTCATGATCATAAGCAGTATGATGAAGGATAGATCAGCAAATTCCTACAAACAATTTGGATATTAAATCAATCCTATGTTGTTTTAGATGGAAAAAAAACCACTTTCCCACACCGCCATTCAAACTATATACATTATAATATTCTTAGCTTTATATTTATTTGATTTTCATTAGAAATTAAGCTGCAAGGCCATTTTCGAGCACATTTTAATGTTTTTTCACTCCCCACTGACGGCCCTGTTCATGATCATAAGCAGTATCATGAAGGATAGATCAGCAAATCAAGCTCAATATCCTACAAACAATCCGGATATTAAATCAATCCTATCTTTTTTTAGATGGAAAAAACCACTTTCCCACACCGCCATTCAAACTGTGAACATTATAATCTTCTTAGCTTTATATTTATTTGATTTTCATCAAAAATTAAGCTGCAAGGCCATTTTCGAGCACATTTTAATGTTTTTTCACTCCCCACTGACGGTAGTAATGAGTGAATTGAGGAACTTCAATCTCATAATCAATATTAGCCTTCAAAGCCATACAAAAAATTAACATAAATAAAAACAGTAAAATACGATCGATAACGGATTTTAGAACAGACGAGCATCCATATAGAATTTTTCATATTCTTATTCTTTGATTCCTTCGAAGATTAAAATTTTTGCAAAGTTCGGTTCATAGATCAAAAGTGTAAGAACGTATAAGGAACAGACAAACATTCTGTTTTATATAAGTAAACTATATAGATTTCGAAAAAAGTCATCAAGGCTAATATCATAAAATTTCGGAAGGAAAATGAAAACTTTTTCATAAAGAAATTTGAATAATGCTTTGAGTTTAAAATACCGCTTCATTCATTTTCTCCGTTTTTATAAAGATAAAAAATTCTCTCGAAATTAGCGAAAATGTATTAAAGGAATCTAAAAACGAGAATTGTGTTCGAGCTTGCGTTTTCTTCTCTTTGTGAAGTAACAAAGAAACAGTTTATAGTTGAAATAATTTTTTTGATTCATTATTGACAAAAATGAAAAAAATTCTTAGAAAATGGATATAAATAATTTCGAATTTTATTTGTATTTATTTTTCGATTTCTCGAAATCCAAAATATCTGAAACTCTCTACTTGTAAACCATGCAAATGGAGTAATTCCATTTTTATTTCGTATATATTATCTAAAACTTCAAGCGTTATTGAAACACAGAACTAATAAGTAATCTCAATCAGTGAAAAGACTGTCATTTTCTCTATACTAAACTTTGTATAAAAATTGTGTATTTTTATGCCGTTTTCAGTTTGATAGATATTAAACATATCGGAATCCACCATGGATATTATCCATATTCGTAAAAGATTTTGTCGAGATAAAAGAAAGAAGAAAATATCAATAGACTGAAATTTTGTCTCGAAAAATTTCCTATTGAGTAGGAGCCAAAACTCGATCAGATTAATATCCTTCCAACTTCATCTATACATTCTCCAATAACTTAATGAACATATTGATAGTTTATGGTTCTAGTTTCAGGTCCCACCCCATGAAAGTATTTATCATGTTGTCCGGGCCCGGCCCGTCTAACCCCGTCCTCCACAATCCGGCTGACCCCTCCGCAGGGGTGGGCAGCCTGTGAAATCTAAATCCATATAAAAGTCATAGGAATAGGTCCTTGTTTCGCCTCGCCTCTTACTGAGTAGTGCTTGTTTCGCCCCGCCACTTAGTATACTCCCTGAATGGAAAGTGGCGCCCTCGCCACTTAATATTTCCCAGAATGGAAAGTGGTTTCAACTGTTGACAAAAAATATCATGGGCCTGTGATGGGCTCTACAAGTGGCAGCCGCCAGATACAGAAAATCCCTCGTGAGCTATGGCGGCTAACCCTATAAGAGACTAAATAATATTGTAATGTATTTCAAGAAGTTTTCTATTTTACATCTATTCGAAAATTTCTTGGAAATTCCTGAGAGAAAATAGAAATCAGTGTGCCTTATTTAGTTAAAAGGAATTTATTGATCTATTATTCTAGAACAGTGGTTCTCAATCAGGGAATAATTTCTCCTGGGGGAATATTAGTGTTTAAGAAAGGAAATCGGAATCACTAATGAAATAAAATAAAATATCCATTATAAGTTTTAAAATAATCTAATAAAATAGTTTAAAAATAATTAAATTAAATTTATTGTATTTTTTTTTTTTTTGCATATTTTACTCGCTCTTTTCAATCAGGGAGATTAGTAAAGGGCGAGGCCAATGCCAACCACCGGCTGCACCCACATCCGTGGGTGGCCGGATGGTGAAGGACGGGAATTATCGGGCCGAGTCCAGTACCCCAAAAAAATCCGGGACCAGACCCGGGATGCGAACCCAGGCCTTCCTACGCACAGATTACTAATACAGATGATACACTTTCTATACTTTCAATGGTAACTTTTCAAAATGACGTAGTCATATAAAGACCAATCACATTGCTTAGAACGTAACTTACATGACGCTACTAACACTTAAACGTCATCATCAACAAAGCCAATAAAACAAGTCAGGATATGACATCACAAAAATGGCTGTACTTCTTGTATAATTGTTATTATGAATACTAATATGTTATTATTATGAACTTCCATGGTTTTTCCTCATGGCTGAGGTGCGTAAGTGGTATGTCTACTTCCATACTTTCTTTTCTGTGGGAGTGGAGCTATCAGAATATATAGGTTAGGTCTGGTTGGTATTATTAACACCTTCTATCCTATCAATTCTTAAGCTGATTGACAGTGGTATGTTGACTGTAGATATAAGTCTAGTCCTAAGTTAATAATACACTAACATTTTATTTAATTAAAAAATAAAAATAAAAAAAAATAAAATTTAGTTTTAGATATTAACATAGTTATGTCTTTTACTAACTTAAGATAAGCTTCCTCTTAACATAATTATAGATATACTACTGACACACTTCTAGGTCTCTAACAACATAATACTTAATATCTACTAACATAGTTCTAAGCTTCTACCTAACATAGAATAGATTATTAATACTCCTCTATACAGGGTTAGGTGCTCACACGTGTCATCACGTAGATTGAGTTGGAACGGTTCTATGCTTGTTCTATATTTTTGCATTTATTTTTTGCCCATAACGGCTCCCTTAGTACTCTATTTGAGTGGAAAGCAGAAATCAAAATTTAGCCACCAACCTTTCCATATAAAAGAAAGAAAAGAAGAAAGACCTGAATGTGATCGTTGTAATTTTTTTTGTCAACTCTGTTGCCAAAAAAAATGACAACGATCACATTCATCACATTCAAATGACGCCACTTTCCATTCAGTAAGAGTACTAAGTGGCGGGGCGAAACAAGCCCTTCCACAGGCTGCCCACCCCTGCGGAGGGGTCAGCCGGATTGTGGAGGACGGGGATCGACGGGCCGGGCCCGTACCTCATGATAAATATTTTCAAGGGATGGGACCCGAGATTCGAACCCGGGTCCTCCAGAGTGGAAAGCCGAAGCGTTTCCACTGTGTCCTTAAGATCAAACACATTTTAGTGGAATGTCTGTACTTTATAACGAAACGTTGCCTTCATCATATATATATTAATAGTCAAATGTGGCTGGCTGACTGGAGTCTCTTTTCGGTCGATTATATACCGATTTCTATAAATATGGTATCATTAGAAAGGTTAATTTTTGGATGTCTACGACAGCCAAAATTATTTGTTGTTGTT
Organism: Olivierus martensii; assembly: GCA_000484575.1. Lineage (NCBI taxonomy): Eukaryota > Metazoa > Arthropoda > Arachnida > Scorpiones > Buthidae > Olivierus > Olivierus martensii. The sequence continues at coordinate 12,976 of AYEL01030585.1, forward strand.
AATAATTTAAAAATTAAAGAATAAAAATAAAAAATTATTTGTTATTATTAATAATTTAAAAATTAAAGAATAAAAATTACAGTGAAACTGTAATTCTACAAAAAAGACAAAATCTGCAGATGGCGCTGTAACTTAATAACCCTTCACAATTTCTATACATAGATGGCCTGCTCATTGTTTAAAAGTGAAGCCGTAAACGGTTGGATACTTTCACGAATGTACAGTATATTCAACGCTATAGTAAATTGACTTTAATGGGGTATTGAACCATTTTTTTATTATAATTTTTTATAAATATACGTTTTCGATAATTTCAGGAAAAATTATTTTTCTCCCATCCTTATCCATAAATCCGCCATATCCTAGTGAGATATTTTTATCTGTCAGAGACCACTTATAGAGCTCATCATAGGCTGGTCAATATCCATGATGGGGTAACCGGATGATTGAAGGATGAGGTTCAGCGGGCCGAGCCCGGACTCTCTTGTAAAAATTAGTGGAGTGAGACCTGGATCCTCCAGGATGGTAAGCCACAGCTTTACCATATGTAGTGACGGATGTAACAACCACCGAATGGTACGATAAGACCCCTTTTAGTCGCCTTTTACGAAACGGAGGGTATATTCTAACTCCATATCCACTGGGTGAATTTTCTTCTTTCCATTTACATAAATTTTAATAATAATCTCCAATTATGTAATTATACCACATTTTTATATCGCCATTTATCTAGCAAAGTTACTAGTAACACTAATAATAATACTAAAAATATATTTTATTTCTTAAATTGAAGGCATTTAATTATTAATAATTATAGTAATCGCTATTAAATTGAAATTTTTAATTTTAAATAATATTAAAACAAAATTATAATAATTTACAATGATAAATATAATATAGCGCCATCTATTAATTAAAATCATGAGAAAATCAATGTTCCATGTGCAGTTTTATTTATTTATGTTTCTCGTAAGTGTTTTTATAAATTAGTAACTGTCCCATTAGTTTGTGCATAAATTATTAACAAAAATGACAATTAGGAGGATTGCTTGTGCAGTTTCTGGAGGGTTAGATAGTAGTGTGGCTGCCTACTTGCTGAAAAAGAAAGGTGATTATTAATTCTTATTTAAATTAAATCGTATGACCAATTTTGTCTTTAAATGCCGTCATATAAATAAATATAGTATAATTAAATATATATTTTACAAAAGTACTTTTCAACAAATTTAATAAATCATAAAATTATTGTTATTATATATACTGTATCCTGTAACTGTAAATCATACAGATATTTAAGCCTATTTTTGTTTAATTACAAATAAATTATATATAGTTTTTTTAGACAGGTTATGAAGTGATTGGAGTTTTTATGAGAAATTGGGATGTTGTCGATGAAACTGGTCAATGCTTAGCTGATAAAGACAGTGAAGATGCTCAGTATGTCTGTCAAGCAGTTGGAATTCCTTTCCATGAAGTTAATTTTGTTAAACAATATTGGAATGGAGTGTTTAGGTTAGTCTCATATTAATGATAATAATTTAGTATTTTACTATATAATGACAGTTTGCAATATATCTAAACAACACGTCAGATTGGAATATGTATATCAAATTTTAAATAATATAAGTTTATTATCCAATAAATAATGATATTAAGGCAGATGGACTTTCTTATTATATAATAATAAGCAACATATGTATTTTAAATCTGAAAATATAATATAATCATCTTCCAATGTATGTATGTTGTGTATTCTAATGTAAACTTTTCGCGGCCGGATGGCCGAGTGGTAACGCTGTCGGCGTACCATGCAGGAGGACCAGGGTCTGGTTCCAGATTTTTTCAAGGTATTCAGCCTAGCCCAGTGATCCCCGTTCTTCACTATCCTGCCCCCCTCCATGGGTGTGGGTGCAGCCTGTAGTTGGAACTGGCCCCATCCCTTTAGTAATCTCCCTGATTGGAAAAGGGCATAAAATATATAAAAAACAAAAAAAAAATGTAAACTTGTCTGATACAATATAAATGAATTGGATGTTCAATTTATGCTTTATAGTTCTGTAAAATCTATATTATTTATTAAAAAAATCTTAGTAATTTTTTCTCTTTATGGAAAGCAAATTTCAAATAAGTTTTTATGTAGCAGGGAATTTATAATCCTACTAAATGAATGAATATACCGGTAATTAAAAATTTGAAATGGTAAAATCTAAACCAGAAATTGATAGAAGAGTTTCATAAGATATATTTCTTCACAATATAGCCTTTCATTATTTTTATTTTTTGAGAGAATTGGAATTCTTATATTGAAATATAAATCTGTTGTCATTTTGTATTATTATCTAGGAATTTTTATCAGAAGAACTTCAATAAAAAAACAGTAAATTGCCAATTATAAAACAATTCAACATAATACTATTAAATAGTGCAAATGATATGCATAAATTGATACTTTATATTTTAGAATAAGCTTTATTTGCAAATAAAAAGGTGTCCAATAGACCTATACTTGCAAGCATCTTACAGAAGTTATTGTCTAAAAAGCAGTTTAAGAGGCATTAAAAAATATTGTTACACATATATTTTTATTAATGGATTTTAAATGCATTACATAGTTTTTAAAAAAGAAAACAGTTATATTTAAGTTGATTTGCTAATGTGGGATCCAAGGGCTAGGACCTGCTGGAAAACGTCACTTCTCACCCGATCGTAACAGTAAATTGTGAAAAAAACCATTATTATATGTATTTATGCTAAAAAAATGTAAAGTTATGAAAAAATAACAAATCACAAACAGAATGAATAAAATTTTATTTTATTGACAAAGATTATAAATAATAAACAAGAACATAATTACATTATTAATAGCAATAAGAGCACTATTAATATCAAATAATAGTATTATTAATATAAAATAATATAAGGCAACATTTTAGTTTACCTGCCATTTTGCAATAAAATAGATGGATATATGAATGCTTATTGAATATTTTTAATGTTTAAGCTTAGAATTTGTTTTAATTTTAAATTATTACATACCGTTAATTATCTATTAAATCGAACACAGTTGTAAATACAACAATAACATCAATTTCTTATTTTAAGCATTGAAAATAGAATCTTTCCAAATGAAAAGCATTTCCTATCTTCTATCACCTCATATTTGCTCATTCTTACATCCATATGCTAAACAATATATATCAATAACGCAAAATGAGACCAAATATTACGACTTAACTATATAATATACGTAACAAATTTTAATAATAATTGTATAAGAGCTTTTCTGAAACATACAGTATTTATAACATTAATTGTAATTTGATAACATTTTTTTAATATATAAATTATTTTACAAATATTATTACTTTCTTTTTTCTAATTCATCTTTCCAATATAGTTTCAGGAAATATTATTATTTTACTCTTATTCTAATTAAGATTCCAGATCATTATAAAATGGCAAGTAATGAGTAAAAAGTGATGCTTATTCAATTGAAAAATTTTATAAATTTTTCACTGAAATTAACCGTATTTTTTAAATAATTTTATTCTCAGAACAAAATTTTTTAAACAATTTTATTCTCAGAACAAAATTTTTTAAACAGTAAAGTGAAGAATGAGAATGAGAATGTAAGCATCTCATTATGTATTTTTAAAAGCAACTCTACTAGAAATTATATTAGAATGTGAAATATTTCTATTAATGTTTTTTTATGGTTTTATTATGTAAAAAATAAATATTTCAATCATTTGATAACTACTATTTAAATCTGTATTACATATATTTCACATATAAGCTGGATATAGTTGGAAATTTTGTAAGGAACAGCATTTTCTTTCCATAACTGTATTCTATTTTCATCTTTTGGAAATCTAAAACATAAAAACATATTTGTAGAAATATTGTTGTACTATTTCTGTTACTAAAGAAATATAGATACAATTCTATAATGTAATATCAAATTTAATGAACAAATACTCTATATCTGTACTAATACTTAATTACTAATTAATATTTTGATGTATAATTATTTAAAGTTTTAATATAGTTAAATTTATCTTATTATTTCATAAAAACTCATAATTATGTTATAATATATAAATTTAATTTCTATTTATTAATGGAGAGAATATTCCACAGATATCAAACTGCGTTAATAATTATTTTTGATATCTACTTGAAACAAAAATACTTGATAAACTTCGATAAAATAGACAAACATAATATTAATTATATTTATATGTAACGAATTTATCTTAAGCATACTTAGTCCTATGCTAATATCAGTCAATAAACGGTAGAGTTACTATCTTGTTTTTGTGAATAAAACTAAATTATTTGACAGAAATTACATTATCTGTAAAACGTTAAATTTGCTGTTCTGTTATCACTTTGGTTGTTACAATCAACGGCAGCACAACTTAGCGTGTTTTCTGTCTAAAAATGTGTCTTAAAAATCCTTCTATCTACATAGCACCGACAATGTTTTGGGTATACCAATATGGCGGATAAGCTCCGCCGAGGCTTCAATTTTGTTGGCTGGATTGAAGATACACGCCATCTCCATCTATCTCTTACCTCCATGGGTATAAAGAACGGCATTTTATGATTCCCCTATACGATTTCGGAGATGTTTTTCAAATAATATTCTAACGTAAATTCAATATTTATCCGAATATACACTATTAATTTATCATATCCGACGTTGCATATATTTTAATTTTTCAGATTTTAGAAATGCTACGTAAAAAGACATTAATGTTTGCAGCTGAAATGACAAAAATGGGTATGGTTTTATATTAGTGCCACATAAACGAATCGCGATCTTTCGATTGGGCTAACCATAGCGCCAATCGAAAGATGAAGACAAGTAGAGAAAACTTTCCTAAAGGATTGTAGTTCTATTTGATGCAAGTGTCGAGAAAATAAACGATGAAATTATAGTACAGTATTTCTTCATACGCAGTATCTAAACCGGTGCGCGCCGCCATTTTGGAAACCATCTTGAAAGTCGATATAGTTTTGGAATGAATCTTTAATACAACGGAATTCTCGAATCGTATTTTAATCATCGATCAATGGGCGGCGAATCTGTAATTTCTTAATATATAGTCTTTTCGGAACTTTAACACAACGGATTGCCGTTTTTAATCATCAATCGATGGGAAAGCAATCTTCAATTTCAATACTTTGATTTCATCTTTTGGAAAAACTATACATTAAAGAATTAAATATTAGCCCCCACCAACTGATCTGAACATGAAAGTATGGAATGTTTGCATAACAAAAGAATTTCCCAGGAACAACAATATCAGAGTACAAATTATACAAACGTCAAATCAAGTTAAAACTTAATAATTCAGCTGTATATACAAGTAATGTTATTTACCAAGAAATTTTGGGTTAAACACTGTATATGTTTCAATAAATATTTTGATATTTGTTTTTCTTAATAAATAGAAATAGCATAGATATAACAAAATTGCTACACATTTAAACTAATAAACAATAAAATACCTCACAAATTTATTATACTGTACAAGCTAATATATCCTTATATACAATATTATAAGATTAAATCACAATATTTTCGCTCATTTATATGGGCGGGTAATTTCTAGTATTAAATATTCTAATTTGAATCTAACAACCCTTATTGGTAGGGTTTTTAATTGTTCCAGTCTATTTGCTTTTCTGAATGATATTTTCGTTATCTGTTATATTTAGTTTCACTTTTATTTTAACAGTTATTTTATATATGTATATATTTATTATTTTTTATCTTACTTTGTATTTTTACCATATTTTATTTAATTTTGTTCGTAATTTTTACAACAAAGTTTATTAACTTATTTTTTTTAATGTTTTTTTTAACTTATTTTTGAATTTTTACAGTTTTTATATGGACTGTTAATTTTTTTCTTATTTATTTTTAATTTGGTCATGTTAACGTTTTGTCGTTTTTCTTATAACTATAGTTACTGTTGTACGTTTACTGTGTGTGTACACTACGTTTACTGTTGTCTGTTATTCTATGGTTATATCCATTTTATTTCATTGCCCTTTTACACATTGTCTTGACACAGCTTGGTCTATAAGGCCCTTGCGCCATAAAACCGCACATAATCGAATCGAACCGAAGTTAAAAAATATATAATTATATATTTTTACACTGTAAATCATAATGTACAGAGTAATTTTAATGTAATTTACAAACTATTTATTCTTCCCTACAGGGAAACAGTTTTAATTATTTTAGTTTTAAATTTCACGTTTTGTTGTGATATTCTAATTTTTAATTTTTATTTTGTATACTGAAATAGGCCCATATAAGATAAAAATATTTAAAATAATAGTTGTCCAAAAAAAATAGCAGTGGAAAATCCATAAATTTTAGGCACTTTGAACTTCTGAATCCTATTGTTGTAAATCAAAACAACTATCAATAGAATTCAAAAATACTCAAAATTTATGGTTTTTCAACTACTAAACTTTATCGACTTAATCCATTACTAATCGTTAAATTTGGACGTTAAATTGCTATTCGAAAATGAATGCTGCGCTGTAAAACAATTAGCGACTGATTATTTAAATCAGGAGTGTCAAACCGGCAGCCCTCAAATCAGTGGTAGCGTAGGGGGGCAAAGGGGGCGCCTGCCCCGGGCGGCAAAATCCCTATCGTTGAATTAATATTAAGAAGACTAGAGGAGATCCAACTCCGCAAAAACAGTGAAGCTGAAAACGTCCGCAAATATTTTGTGTGCAGTAGCTCTATTGCGACTGCGCAATATATATGCTCCACTACTCTTCATAAACTGTTGTCTTTTAACAACACGTGCACAACTGTTTGCGTATCTAAAAACATCTGGATTCGCAAATTTCGTTCTTTGTCGACCTTATTTAAAAACAGTTTGGATTCGCAAATTTCGTTCTTTGTCGATGTATATTGCCTTAGATGTGAGATCAGCAAGTGTCAACATTCCAGAGTATAGACAAATATAAGTAAGTACCTTGCTTACCTAAAGTAAGGAGACATAGCAGAGGCGCGTTATATGGGCAAAAAAGGCAATTGCTAGGATCTATCAACGGGGCCCCAAAGTTCCCAATATTCTATAAACTTATTTTGTAGTAAAAAAATCGGAAATTAAATTTATGTTCCATACTGAGGACTCTAGATTGCAGGTGTGACGCAGTAGTTTAAACTAAAACTATCCAATCCAATTGGGGAAAGTTTAACTGTAAATGACACTTTAGGTTGGAGGGGAGACGGAAGAATTTTATAACTGTCAAACAAATCATAAACAATGCCTTGAGAGAAGAAACAATGATCAAATTACAAACAGCTGCAAGATCCAAGTCTGGAGATCTGAGGAAAAACAATATTGTAAAATATTCTGTCAATAAGGTGCACTTGTCAATCCCAGTGGAAGAGAGGAGGTGCAACTTGACCAAATAAGGTCAGAAATGAGTTAACATTAAAGGATTTAATATAATCTGATATTAAATAGTTATATGAATTTTAAGGCATTGGGAAAAAGGTATAATTTTGATTTATATTTTCATTATTTCATATCAAATATATCATTTTTTACTCTAAATAAATTGATTTCATTCATTTTCTTAACAATAAAATCTAAATAGCAAATAGTATGCTTGGAATCTTAAAGTTTTTCGTTCATTCTTTTTCCTGTTTATTATTATTAATTCATGGGATTATTCTTTAAATGAAGTGGTTGTTTATTTCAACAACAATTAATTGTTGAATGCAATGTTTGATCTTCTTATTTCAAGTATTAGAATTAGCATTAGTGTTAGATAACAATATAAAAAAATACCATAGATTTAAAATTATTACAGCCTTGATCATGTGATCAGTCAGATGGATGCATAGTTAAAGCAGTTGTTTATCACCTTGGAGGATCTAAGTTTAATTTTGAGACCACACCTCTAGTTTTGCAAGAAGGCCTGGTTTGAATTATTGAATAATAATTCCTCCTTTCATTCCTGGATGGCTAAGACAGTAATTCATCTATATAAAAATCTCTCTACTTATATAAAAATATATAATCTTTGCATCTGAAGCCTGTTGATAAACTCAGAAGTATATGGCAATTATAGATTTCTATTATGTTATGTACTACTGTATATAATTTTAATATAAGGCACAATATTTAATATTATAATTTAATCAATACAGGTAGTTCTTGACTTTACAAGTTAATTTCTTCTTTGAGTGCACTTGTAAAGTAAGAACTCTGTAAACCAAGAATCAATTTCTCATAATGTTAATGATTCTGATTAATGATCAAAAGTTCCATTCTCACATGGAATTTGACCACAACAAAATTAAGTAAAAGCCAACAAAATCAATAGTTTATGATTAACAATGAATTATTTATCTAAAGAAATGGAAACATGTCTTTTAAAATCAAATAAATTATAACAATAAAGAAATTATTTATATCATATAAATATAAAATAAGTTTTATTTTTTGTTAATATATATAAAGCTAAGTAGAGAACTTTTATACAAATGAATTACTGTCTTAGCCATCCAGGAATGAAAGTTATTTACTTAATGTTCTGGTAAAGCCATGATGGCCACAGGGCACACTGTTTCCACTTCTCTCTCTGTCATTTTGATTTTTTCAATTTTATTGCATAATACTGAATTTCTGCTATAAATTCAGTTCTATTGTATTATTTAGTATGTACCTTAAATGCCCTTTTATTAATATTTAACATTTATTTATTGTAATTAATGTTCATATTTTCAATACTTCATATTAAAAAATAAACAAAACTTGCCACTTGCAGTCCTGATAACTACTTAAGCAGGAAGTTGTAAACTGAGAATTACTTGTTTATGATAAAATTATAAAAATTAAATTTTTTATATATGACAAACTTATTTAATATTATTTTATTACATTAATTTTTTGTTTTTGAAGCATCATTTTAACTTATCAAACTATCTATCACATGATACAAATGAATTACTTTGTTTTTATTATACAAGTTGTTGAGTCAAAATTAACACATTGCTACCAGGCTATGGTGCATAGGATCAAATTTTGTCTACCTCATTGCATTGGCATTTTACGATGTTTTTCAATCAGCTTGTTGTTTTTCATAAATTACTATGGTTAATTTTGACTGAATTTCATTGGTAAGTTTTTGATTTTCATTCTTAAAAATCAAGAGGATTTATCTCAGATAATGGAATAGAAATAAATCTTGTACTCTATTTCATAAATTTGTAATTATCAAAAAGGTAGAAACCAGCAGTTATTCTATATTCAGGGCTTGACAAATTTCAAAAAGTTGAGTAGAAAATTGGCTACCACTACAAATTTCATGGTAGCCAACTCAAAAGTGAGACTTGCACATCAGTAAAACCAGGTAAAGTATATCGTTAAAATCAGTTTGAAATTTTTTGGGCCTATTAATGGTAACAACATAATTTTATCGACAGAAAATTGAAGGGTTCCCCAGAAAA
>AYEL01030587.1:0-16119 GCA_000484575.1 Olivierus martensii
ACCGTCTTCCGATAATATATATTTTTATTGATAAATTTATCTATTTTTATAATGATAAATAGTTCATATACAAATATTTTAACAAAATACTAAATTTTAAACTTAAATATTTTTTGTGATTATAGGCACCTGGAAGTAATCACCCTAGTTTATTTTGTGATACTGTTATTGTTGATTCTCCTTATTGGATTAATAAAATACCTCAAGAATTACTCAAAACAAAGAAACTGAATTGTAAATTAAAAACACAACAAGGGGGGGGAAGATATCCTCTTCTCAACTGCCATGTGGAAATAATTGCTGATGATAAATTATTAGTTAAAATTGAATATCCTCAGAGAGCTCTGACACCTGGACAGGTAGATAATTTATGTTTAATTTTTTAAAAATTTATTACAGCTTATTATATTTATTTAACCCAATATACTATAATTCTACTGATGCTTAATAAAAAAAAAATAATTTATATTCTCTATAATCAAAAAGCATATATATATATGTGTGTAGTTTATGATACTGTTACTGAATATCTGCATTCAAATTTAAATTTGAAATAAAAATTATTGAAAAATAAATCATATAAATAAAAGTAATTATTATAACTTTGATATACATGATTAATATGGTTTTATATAAAATTTTAAAAGTAAAAAAATTTTAAGAAATTGTTATTAACATGAGGTATTCTGTTAGCATAAATTAACCATCTTGAAAATGTTATTTTTTACTCATATGAGTATAAATAAACAAAACTGTTAATTTATGACAAAATACAAATATGCAAAATTAATGTATCCAATTTTCTTACTTAATATTCTTATAATGTATAATAGTTTTTATATGGATGATTTATGTTGTATTTGAGCTGAATTTTCAGAATATCAAATCAAAATTCAAGAAATAATTACAGTTAGGCAAATTTTGAATGTTGACTTATATTCTAAAATAAATATTATTTTTCTGTCTTAGTAATTCCTAAGAGTTTCAACTGAAAGAATAGGCTATACTCCTGATGTTATGCAATTAATATCTAATTTTATTTTTTTCTCCAAAAAAGTTTAATATTAATCTTCATACGTTTCTACATAAAGGATTTTTCAGTTTCAGATGCATGGATGAAGATTTTATGATATATGATAATTAAATTTATAATTAATATCTTGTAAAATACACTAATTTTTATATATTTTTTGGCAATACAATATTTTTTAAATTCATATTTAAGAACTGAAATAATACATCAGTGACAGTTTATCATCATTATGTAAACAAATAAAAAATTGTATGCTTAAAATGACATGTATTAAGCAATTAATGACCTTTATTTATTTACCTCAATATTTCTAAATTAATCTTTTTAAATTTATCTAATTAATATTTACAAATTTCACAGTAAAGTATATAACATTATAATATAGCTTTTAATAATTAAATAATTATAAATGAAAATCTATGCAAATAAAATGATTATTTGTACATGTTATGATGTGACAAACTGGATGAAATCATTTATAAATTTGTTGGCTTCACAGATCATAAGAACAGCAATAATATACAAATCAGCGGAATGGCCATGTGCTAACTTTCCATAAATCAAGTTCCAGACTTTTTCAGGAGTATCTTGGCTTGGCTTGGCTTATTGAAAGATATTCTTTAATCTTTAAGTAAATCCCATTAGGGATTCTGTGAATCTATAACATATTGCTTCTATATCTCATTTACACTTTCATATTTTACATTTTCCACAGTATATGTTTAAAACTTCTGAACCTGATTCATTTTCATACAGATTACACAAACTTTTCCTGAAATGTATGATATAAAATTGAAAGTCCATATTTTACAACATATTGGCAATTTGATCATAAAATATTTACTTTATTTCTTCAGTATTCACAATGACTTTGTGCCTATGAATTTGATCATACATAAAAAGTGAATTTAATGTTCAGTAACCTTGAAAGCAGCAAGTTACATCTGCCATTTCAGTGCATTTTTTTCCCAACTCTTTATGTTAACTGCTTTATACTTTCAGATTTGGCATTTCAAACATTATTTTTTACTTATGCTTTTGAACATTTGTTTTTGTTTGGACTGCATTATTATTTTGAAATCTTAATATGTCATCTTTGATCATATGTTTTGTTGATTAATTTGTTATTGAACTGAAATTTTTGAAATTGTTTAAATTACTGTTCATTTTTTATTTCAAAATGGCAAAAAAAAAAGAAAGAAAAAAATATTTGTCATGTTGAAATGAAAGTTTCTATTCTAAAAAGAGTGGATTTGATATGGGAACAAGAATGTTTCTCATTATAGGATTTGAATAATCTGTTTCAGTTTTAAACATTATCATAAAAAATCAAGCTAACACTGTATTTTATATAAATTGGCTTTACTCTTAATTTATGTTTATCTTCATTTTACACTGTTTTCATTTTTCCCCTGGAAAATGTAAAATCTAAATAATACTATATTGAGTTTTTAGCAAAAGAAATTTATTTTTGCAATGATATTAAAACTTTAAATGAAATTAATGACATTTAATGAATCAATCTTACAAACAGAAACTGCACAAATTGTTTTAAAATGTAAAAAGTGTGTAGTGATGGTGAATAGAATGTTTTTAAACTATCACTTTTATATAAGTACAATAGACTCTCAATACATTCAAGATGAAAGGGACCAAAGGCACCTCAAATTATAAAAAATGAAACCTATGAAATATTTTTCTGATAAAGAATATGAAATTACAGGAATACCTCGATTATCGCGATTTTCGATTTATCGCAGTTTATAATTTGATACTATCTTTTTAATTTCTAACTAAGTTAAAAACAGTTGGTCTCCTGATCATAGTTAATTTGATTGATTGCTTTTTAGTTATGTTTTAATCATATTCAGCTTTGTCATAATGTAAGGTATTTTAAAGTATTGTTGCATGTCAATGATTGTTTCTGATTGAGATATTGGAGTCTCTTGTATTAGCATATTAATCTGATATAAAGATAAAAGATCTAATAAATAAAAAGCAAGAGTATATCAGATTTGATAATCTTGAACAGTACTGTCACATGATTTTATGAGTCAATCTTATCTATCAATCAATCAATTTCTCTGTCAGTCTGGTTTAATATTATATTCTGTTGCCTTTCTAAATAATATTGCATTTCACTTTTCTTTCTTAATATCATTCTTGTACATATATAATTTATTCACAAAATTCCATCCATTTGTCCCCAATTACTGTATGTTTCTTCTGATTAACGGTCATTATATAATAATGGAATTTTATAAATTCCATTTGTTTTTAGTGAAATTAATGTCATTGTATTAAAAGAAAAAGAAAATTTTGTTTTTTGAAATGAGGTGTAATTTTTATTGTTTTTAAAGTTATGATGTTTCTTATTTAAACTTTTAAATATAAAATATAAGAATTAATATATATTGTTAACCAATGAATATTTTCCCTATTAATATTTAAAGCAATAATGTTTAATTAAAAATTAAAATAATTCATGAAAACTTGTCAAAATTATTCCTGAGAGTATTTCTTGATAAAAATTTGATTCATTAATGACGACTTAGCATTAACAATATATTCAATTTTAATTAAGTTAAAGTGTAATATTCTTTTTCATATTTATTTTTTTTTTTAATTTTCTTGTGATACGTCAGTTATGCTTTTGAAATTTTATATCTTATTAATTTTCAATAAAATTTTATAATTTAAATATTAATAATTTGAATTCAGATGCTCCAAACAGTTTTTTTAACAGTGATCCTTTTATACTAGGATCACAATATATACTTAATCTCTTTGCAATCATATATCAGTATTTAAGTAATTAAAGCAATTCTTGAAATATTATTATAATACTACCATTTAACATACAAATGAAAATAAGATTAGATAAATCTTGAATCAGTTTTGCCTGATAAATATGAGGATTATATTTCTAATTAAGTCTTTTTTTCTCTCTCACGCTTATATATATATATATAGGTATTCCTGTATATGATTTTAATAATAGAATGTTTTATATAAGAAGATTTATCTCCTCATTGTATTAGACAGAAATTTAAAAAATTCCCTTTTATTGAACAAGCAAAAAATTTTTAGAGATATGATACATTTCAGATTATGAATGCTTCTTTACTGCAAAATTATGTTATCTTTTCAGATGTATATCACCAATTGGAGTTGACTCTTCTTTTTATTCTATATACTTAGTGCTATCTCAAAGGCAGGTAGTGCCATAAAATGTTAAAAATAATATGGCAGCTATAGCTGTCAATTCATAATACATTTATATATATAAAATACAGAACTTATAAATAAAGGTTTGACAGAAACATGCACATACAATGATTTACACACCTAATTAAATTCAATTCTTAAAATGACAAAGAAAATGAATCTAAGTATAGCAAATTACATTGAAGAAAATAAATCCTCAAACAAGTGAGATTCAAACAAACAAAACTGGATTGTGTTATTTTTATGAAGATTCTTTTATAATTTATCTAAACATGATAGAATTATTTATTCTTAAGTTCCAAGTATATATAGTAAACTCCTATATAGTGTGGGGATACATTCCGCTTTATAGGAAATTGCATTATATGAGACAGATATTATCAGATGATTTTATGCAAATTTAAAGTTGTCTCTGAATTCTTTTATAAACCTTTACATCTTTTATAACTATTAGCTTCACTGTGAATATATAAACAATAAATAATTATATGAATTTTGCATTTCTAAACAAAAAACCAAAAAGTATGTTAAATTTATCCTATTCATTATACAAGACTGTTTATAGTGTTGCATGAATACTAGTCTCATATTTTCCATTGTGTTATAGGGGAGCGCATTATATGGAAGTTTACTGTATAATGTTATTTGTGTTAAATCTAATTTTACTAGTCAAATTATATCCGTTGAAACTTTAACGGTAATTTTAATGATTTGAAAGAATTTTAGACTAATTTTAGCACCATCTCATAATTAGAATAATTATTATTTTATTAAATCAATGAGTGACGCCATCTATTATTTAATAATTAAACTAGAATTTTTAACTAATTTATCTGAAGAAAAATCTGCCTCAGCCCAGGATTGAATCGTGGACCTTTGGGTTAATGTCCCAATGTCATACTGCTAGACCACTTAGGCCAATGAGCAAATTGATTCTTCAAACAGTTATATTAATTTTTGATTATCTACATCGGACTTTGCTGATAGATCTATTTGTGTTATACCAGTATATGTTTTATAAGCAGCTGAAAACTCAGAATCAAAATTGTTTTCTCAATAAGCTATTTATACCAATAAAATCTTATAATTTAATGGTAAATTTTAAATATTATTGAATTAATATCTATTTTATTAAACTCTTTTTAATTTATATAAAATTGTTTATTCGTAAAGAAGATCAATTTGTTTTATTATTTAAATCTTTCTTTCTTCTCTCTTAGAATAAAAAGAAATAGTAACTACTACATTCCTTCTTTAGACGATATATCTAAACATGAAAAATATTATAATGAAACATAAATATTACATATAAATTTTTCAGAATATAATTTTTTTCAATAGAAAGAAAAATGAGTATACCATCTTTATCAGTAACTTGATAATAGAGATTATAAAATGTATTCATAAATTTCAACAAATTAAACAAGATAAAAGAGACTTTATTAATATTTAAATCAAAACAAATCTAAAAATTTATGATAAAATTATTAGAAAGTTTTAAAAATAAAATTAAATCATTGTAATCATATTTAAAAATTTTTATTTAAATAAATAAAATTTGAAGTAATTTTATATGATCTTTTTCATTTAAAAAAAAAGGCTTCTAATATTAACTAAATTAATTATGCAAATGTAATTATCCAGTTAGTGTAACAGATCTTTCATTTCATAGCATTATAGAGAAAAATTCATTAATACTTAATTATTTTATAAGAATTGAAAATATCATCTTGAATAAATTATTATATAGTTCTAATTGAGTTGATTTTATTTAATTAAGAAAATATAGATAATAACATCAATATAAGAACTAATATATCAGTAGGAGCATGGAAGAAGAAGAAAATTTAATTCCAAAAACTTTTTTGGCGTATCTTAAGCTAACATCAGTTATACATTATAGTTAAACAACATTCTATTCTGAGAATATTTTTCAAAAATCTAAATATATGAAAATTAAATTATAGAAATATACTAAATATGATGTTAGCAATCTTTCAAATACATATTATTATTATTATTATATAAAAACTTATAGACATTTAAAAAACAAATTAAGATGGCATCATTGTTTGATCTGTATACAGTAAATAATATATTACCAAAAATTTATAAAAAAAATAGATTTCTAATAACTGTGCAGTAACTCAAAAAGAATCATATAATTAATGAAATATTAATGATTAACTAAATTCCTAATTGATTATGTCTGTGCAGAAAATACTTTCATACAATCATCAAAATACTTTTGTAAATTCATCAATATATGCAATACCTTGAAATTACTTTCATTTATACAGATATTTTAATCAATGCATATATTTCTTCACATAAAAATTATCAGTGAAACTCATATTTGTCTGTTCTCTAATTTTATTTCTACTCATTGTTATCTTTCATAATTTAACCTTTTTTAATGTGCATGATGATAATTTTTATTACATAAATTGTTCTTTAAATATAATGGAATCTTTGCTGCTAATTTTTTGTACATTTTATATTCTGAATCATATTACTTTAATTTTTAATAAAATTATACAAATAAATATTATCTGAATAGTTTTATAATTTGACCATAAATTTTGCAAGAATCTGTTACATAGAATTTGCTGTTCCAGTCAGAATCATTATTTTCATTTATTTGTATAATAATTATTAATTTCAGAAAGTTTTTTATGTATTTATGTAAAAATTCTATTAATTTTGATTTATACATGTAAAATTTGGTACTGATGATTTATGCATTTTATATTATAATCAAAAAAATACATCTTTATCATAAATCAAGAATTATTTATATTTATTTAATAATTACATATTGAAATTTATCTCCCTTTCCATCATTTTGAATCTTTGAAACTTCTAATAAATTATTTTCTACCATGTTGTTTTTGCTAATATAAATAAGAGTTTGAATTGTTGTATATATAAATTAAGTTTATTTAATAAATTTATTATATTGTTAAATTAAATCATTTCTTAAGTTTAAATGGCTTAATAACCTAAATATCTAATCACTGAATAATAATTTAATTTAATAACTGTAGAATTAAAAGTGAATAAGTCAGAAAATATAAGATTAAGCTGTTGTAATATATATTTTATAATAATAAATACAAAATACCTTAATAATTTTCTTCAACTGATGCTTTAAATTAAGATTTAATTACTTAAAATATGAAATAAAAATTTATATTTTCAATAAATTAATGTAATTTAAATCATAACGATTTAATAATACACTGCATCTTTTTGAATAAATTTGATAGCAGCAAAAATCTGTAATAGTTATTAAATATCAATTATAAACTTTAATTTTAATGTAAAACAATATTATAATTTAACCTTACTGTATAAATTACAGTAATTTATAAATATATTCAATAATTCTATATAATAAATTAATATTTATTCCATTTTTATATCCACATTATTTTATTATAATGAATAATTGATCCTATCCTAAAAACTGAATTCGTCTATAATACCAAAAATATCCAGTTTAAATATTTTATAGAATTTAAATTAGGTCAATGTAAACTTATTAAAATTTCCTTTAAAAAGTTCCTTTGACCTGTCTTTGGTGATAAAATATGGATATATGATCAGTATTATCAGATTTCTACAATCATTTATTTATATATAGACATAATTGTAAATTTTATCATATTCTACATGTTAATTAAATTTATGGTTTAATCTTTTGAATTTATTATCTCATTATCAAGTGATATTACATAAAAATGTTATTTTACAGACTAGATCAAAAAAATGTTAATGCCAATATTACATTTGAAAGTATTATCATTAAAGTTTTACCATTCAATGATATTTTTAATATGTAATTTAATTTCTAAATACAGAATTTTCAGCTAAAATCAGATTTTAATAGTCATGAGATTAATATAGACTTGCATAACTTGTATTTGGTCATGAACTTTAGAGATATAATCTGTTCATTGATTTTAATTTTATTTATTAAAATCATTCAAACAGTTTCGAAATTAAACTAAAACTGAATAGTTTTAGTTTCACTTTGTAAGAAGGAAATTTTATATTTATTAATGATGATTAATATCAAGGATGTTTATTATAAAAAACTGAAACATTATATTATTTAAGAATATGTAAAACATTCTTGATTATTATTAATGTATTTTTAATTCATTATTATAATTTTTATAATAATAATGT
Source organism: Olivierus martensii (assembly GCA_000484575.1). Taxonomy (NCBI): domain Eukaryota; kingdom Metazoa; phylum Arthropoda; class Arachnida; order Scorpiones; family Buthidae; genus Olivierus; species Olivierus martensii. The sequence goes on from AYEL01030587.1 coordinate 8,456, forward strand.
ACAAATTATTCATTAATTTCATTGTTTTCAGTATACTGTATTTTATTTGGAAGAAGAATGTCTTGGAAGTGGAAGAATTATTCAACTTGGACCATCATTATATGATTTACAATGTAAAAAAAATCTATATAAATGTGTTCCAAATTAATATAAAAAAATTTTATATTAAAATAATTTATTTTTATCATGTGTGTGCTTTATTATATTATTAAATTAGTATTTAACAAAATTACACAGTCAAACTACTAATATTAAAACTTAGTGCTATGTCTGGGCCTTTAAACTTTTTTGATTCAAAAAAAATACTAATTATTTAAAACATTAAACATTTAAGTTCAAATATAGAAAATTCTAGAAAGAGTTCTTCCATTGGGAGGAATCAGTTGCTATACAAACAGAATAAACAGCTGTCATATGAAGACAGATAAAATTTTAACAATAGGAATATTTACAGTACAGTACTATATAATGAATACAGCTTGAAAACGATATTGTTGATATAAATAAACAAAAGATCTTATTTCTTTAAGATTATTTAAATAAACAAAAGAAGATAAAGAGAAAAATCTGAAAGAAACAAAAGAACAGCAAAAGACAAATACTGTGTAAAGCTGCGTTGATTTAATTAAAGTTGTAATAATTAATTGCAAGCATGCTTTTCATGTAGTTTCAATCATTTTGATTCTACTAATAGAAAATGTTTGTACTGAATTTTCGTTGGTATTAATCTATAATTATACATATTTAACGACTTACACTGTTTGCTTATTAAAAAATAAATAAATAAAAAATTTTCTGAGTACCGTTAAAAAATGCTTAAAGTAATAAAATTTATTTTTAATTCTAAATTAAACACAGTGTACAGTAATTTAATAAACGAGATTAAAATTACATTTTAAATATATTAAAAATAGAGTTAAAGCTCAGATTTTTATTACTAAAATATAAAATTCAATAATAAAAAAAAACAGCATTTTTTGTAAATATTTGTAATATACTTTGCGTAAATTTAACGCTAGAACGATTTATAAAAATTCCCAAATAAGGAACAGATTCATAAACTTTTCCTACATCTGATAACAACGCTAATTAACAAACTATGAGACACGTAGTTAGTTATTCGGTTAAATGTGGAAACACATAATTCGTTACACGCACACTACAATGACTGACATATTCTAAGTGTTCTTCAAACAGTCGGATGGTTGAGTCGCGAGTAAGACGATGCTGACATAAGTGATGTTCGTTTCTAATCTGGGAAACATCTGTATGACGTCTAGTTCTGCGCGACCAATCAGAATGCCGTTCCACCTTCATCCCTCGACCCTAGGGAGTGTCCCGTCACTATCGTCGCATGTTCATTGAGTATAGCAGTAGTGTCGTATGATGACCGTCACCTGTATTACTTGGGCGAATTATATCATTAAAATCGCGTTATGAGATCTTGTATACGTAAATTACTGTAAGAGCGAGTACAAAAAAAGAAAAAAAATGGTCGTACAAGAGAATTTGACACCGGTCGAAGGTAATCGTGCACCTAAGCACGAGAAGAAACATCGATTAAAACAAAGATTCGAAGTTGTTAAGAAACTAGGACAAGGTACTTATGGAAAAGTTCAATTGGCGATTAACAAGGAGACAGAACAAGAGGTAAGCCATATCAATTTCACGTATCAATATATCAGGTGTATAACGTCTGTTTTCTAGTGTGTGTGTGTTATCCTCTTAACACAGAGAACTAAACACCGGTTACAGTGGTATAAGCAAACAACAGGTGTGACACTATTATTACTGTAACAGCATTAATATCGTGTTTAAACGACGACAGAAAAATCAGTCGTATGTATAAAAATATACGTTTATCTGTAAACTGATGTTGGATTTTCTTATCTATTCTCGAAATCGGAGTGTTATCTTGGAAAAAATATAAAAGTTGGATTGGAATCAATAACAAAAAGGAGATTGCTATCTGTACTTCGAGAGCTTTAGCCCAGTTCAACTGTTTTTCTCAACTGAAAACTGTTGAGTTATTTTTAACCCATCACGAGAAAGTGTTCCCAAAACAACACAAACTGGGTTGTATAATCCATCACATACTAGTGCAAGGATCTGTGCGGTTATGTCACCTTTAAAAAACTTCCAAAAACTCGTACTTTTCTACCACATGTCGTTCGCACACCGTATCGAATGTAAAAAAACGTGTATCTTAATACGTGTGACGTCAAACCTACGTCAATCTGTTTCGTACATTCCAGTGTAAAAATTCAAAAATATATTTAGCTGTTTATATTATTTCTCTGGTGGTGTTACGTCATAGAAAATATGAATTTATATACTTAAGTTATATATTGTTTTCCTCCCGATTTGGCAGGAGTTTTATCTCTAAAGCTAAAAACTCCGACTTTGCCAAGTTGGCTTGACTCCTTAGCCGAGACAAAAGGTAGTGTGTGTTTCTATCGGCGTTTTCGTCACCGAGTAAAAAAGAAATTTAAGGAAACAACACAACGAATGATGAAGGAACATCGTAAAGGTCGTCATTTAACAAAAACGACAACTCTCAAACTACTTTGTAATGCACTCCCTTCTGGAGCCTCCCTTCACCCTTAAAATCTGTTCTCATCCAGGTGTGAAGACGTCACCCTCCTAAAGAAGGAAGCAGTTCCCGTGTTCATTTCGGAGGAAATGTTAAAATGCGTTTTTAACTTTAACACACGTTATGCTCGGTGATCATGTTGCGACAAGGCTGATTTCGCATGTAATGACTCATCTGTTAGAGATAATACAAAAGAACGAGTAATTTTTGGTTAATTAGTCACAGCTGGCACCAGGTATATAGGAAGTGATGTTGACCTTGCTTAACTGTCCAAGGCTACTTATTCATAATTCTCATCTTTTCTATTGTTTACCATATAATTAAAGGTGTTTACTTTATGCCCCAGTAAGAGGGTCTTAGTCTTAAATTATTTTTAAAAATCAACCCAATGTTCATTCATATTATTAAAGTATATAGAAATTATAAAAAATGTGAGTAGGTTGATAAGGTATTAAAACTTTAATTTATAAAAAAACATTACACAAAAAATACAGAAATGCACACTGTTTAAAAGTATATTATTATATTCTAGAAACATACACGAACACCTAGCGAAAACTAGAAGCATACAATTGAAACATACAAATCAAAACTGTATTTTTCTAGAACTTAACTGGACTTTTCTAGAAAACGATAATGTTCTATCACGAGCGGAAGTTTAACATAGAGAAGACGGAAGAGCGTTGTTTAATTTTTTTTTTTTTTGGCTGTTTTTAATAAACAATTGCATAATATTGTTTCTCGAGACTAGAAAACTGTAAAGCATGTCAAAAACTTAACTAGGTTACATAAACATTATAAATTCTCAGAAATAAAGAACAAAAATAAATAAAACTAAAATTTAACTAGGTTACATAAACATTATAAATTCTCAGAAATAAAGAACAAAAATAAATAAAAAGCACTATACAGTACTCTATATGTTTTATTATCTGAAAAAGAATATATATTTTTACAATAGCAAAAACTGGACAGTTGTTGTTAAGAAGAAGATAGTAACTTAAAAATAACCGACAATGCTGACACATCGAGACATACAATTTACTGTACGTCTGTCTCGGTGCATTCTGACACAAGACACTGCATCCATCAGCCTGCAATGGTACGCTAATTATAGAGCTATTGCCCTACGCTGAACCCATATACCCATGTCGAGCATCGTTAGTTACGTTTCGAAATGAATAAGAGTCGACACCTTGATTGGTACATACGATGAATAGCTTTTAAAAAGATAGTATTTTGTTGGATCGACTTTGAAGTTCCAACCAAGGAGTGCAACGACCCGATTTATAAAAAGGTTGACTTGCCTTTGGCCTTGTGATGCAAAATGACACGCTCGACAATTCTCCCGTGCGTGGTGTATCTCCAAGATTCCGTCATCTAGATTAATTATTTCTGTAATTAAATTCTATCACGTTAAGTGTTAACGCATTTTCGACTGGTGTTTAAAAAGGAAACAAGTCTTTTGTTTTCTTTCAACCGGAGGAATCGCATTGTCTCTCTCACCTGTCTGTGTGTTCGAATAAAACAAACATCGGATGTTTCCCATCCCTAGAAACACCTGCACACGAATCTCTTTGTTACTAGGTTTCCCAGATTCGCATGGCTGAACTAGACATTGACACTGATACCAAAAGAAGTTTTATTATTTTGACCTTATCGCTATTTCGAGTTTCGAACAAAATATATAAGGTTTTGTTTGGTATTGCATGGAACAAACGCGCCGTTGAGTTGCATGGTAGCAAGTGACGCCGTCTAGTCCAAAAATATATATTTCTTAACAAAAAAAAAGTGAGACAAATCGTTATCTTGCAGACTTTACCGCGTTTCGCAACACTATTAAGATGTGTTATTGCTTCACAGACTGATTGGTAATTTTTGAATTAGATGTGATTTCCTAGAATTTGTAAAACCAGCTTGACCACAACCCACATCTCCTGCCTACGACCCTTTCTAAGAACACACAAAAAAAAAAAAAAAAAAAAAAAAAAAAAAAAAAAAAAAAAAAAAAAAAAAAAAAAAAAAAAAAAAAAAAAAAAAAAAAAAAAAAAAAAAAAAAAACATTGGTGTGAATAACGAAACACGATATCAGTAATTTTGTTTTAATAGTCGTTAACTGATATTAATTGGCTAGCAAAACTCGAATGTGTTTGCATATTTACCAATAAAAATTTTTATCTTTGATTATAATATAGATAATAAGTGTAATACCATATTAGAATTTGCAATATATATCTTTTAATAACTTAAAAATTTTTGTAAAGTTATCAGATTTTTATATTTTATCTTTAATTTTGTTTTTAAAACTTGGAATGGAAAGGATAAAATGATATGTGCAATTCAATAGTTGTCTGCTCTAGTTGTGGGTGTTTATAAGGTTGCTGAACTAAGAGTAATCTCATCAAAGTTGTATCTTTCAAGGAATTTATTCATTGGATAATAAATCAAACAACTTACATTTATTGTTTATTCTTTAATGACATGGTAACAAAATATAAAGATTTTTGAACTCTAAAATAAAATTAAATATAAATTATTCTAGTTAGAAATATTTGGCAAAAAAAAAATCTAGAACACTGCTAGCAAATAAGACAATTTTACAAAGATGGATTTGGAAGAGTAAAAAACAAAGCAAATGAATCAATTTAAATATATTCATCCATCAAATAAGAACAATTAATTGTGAAGTACAATAGTGCTTTACCATAGAAATGCAGTTAAGAGTGACATGTGTCCTCATTATCTGATACTCCTGTTAGAACATTTTCATAACTTAAAAAAAAGCTATTTGTTTATAAATATCGCAGACTAAAGCCTTTATGCACTGTTATTTACAAAAATAAAAACACAATTTGAAATTTATTTTAAAAAATTAGATAGCTTAAAAAAAAGCGATTTGTTTATAAATATCGCAGACTAAAGCCTTAATATGCACTGTTATTTACAAAAATAAAAACACAATTTGAAATTTATTTTAAAAAATTAGATTTTATATAGAGTTCTGTGTTTATAAATTTTTTACCTATGTGCAGTTTTTATTTATATTCTTAATTAATCTTAAATTAATGCATTCACAGCTAAAAGCACACTACACTGATTAATCCAAGATCTAGTTTTTAGTTTTATTTTTAAGTTTTGATTATTAAAATTTATTCAAACTGTTTTAATTGTTAAACAGAATATGTTTAAATAATCTTACTATAATAATATAGAAGATTTATTATGGTGAGATCCTTATTTTAAATGTTGTACAATATACTGTATATTATTCATAAAACTTTATTGAGTTTGTTGCAGGAATGCTGATTTTTTTGAGGAAACTACTTCATATTCTATTCAATAATTCTCTATATAATTAAAATAATAAACACTGTAACTGAATTAATATATAATTGAGATAAAATACTGTATACAGTACAGTATTTTATCTCAATTACTATTGCATTAAAACTGTATACAGTCTGTTATATATTATTTATAGTTTATAATCAGTAAAATACTTGAAGTATTGTTGTTAAGTTAGAAAATTTAGATTATGTTAATAAAATTTTTACTTATTTAAAGAAAGTTTAGATTTTATTAAGGTACATATTTTCTTATAGAGAATTTAATCCATCTTTAATATTCAACTTTAATTTTTATAAATCAAGAATTTATTTACATCGTTAATAAAATTTTTACTTATTTAAAGAAAGTTTAGATTTTATTAAAGTACATATTTTCTTTTAGAAAATTTAATCCATCTTTAATATTCAACTTTAATTTTTATAAATCAAGAATTTATTTACATATCAAGCAGTAATCTCTGTTAAAGAATTTCTTTCCAAATCTGTATATTTATTATTTTAAATATGTAGTATTTTAATTGTTTCCCAAGATTTCATTGCAACATATATTGGCTACACCTTTGCAAAATATTATACATTGGCATATGTTAAATGCAGTCCCAACTCAAGTTTAGAAATTGAATAGGTTGCAAAATTGAAAATTTATTATATTTTTACAAATAATTTTCATTTGTTGAATTTTGTGTTAATATAATTTAATTATAATAAATTAAAAAGAATTATATGCTAGTTCCCAAAAAATTCTGTATTATATATTTTTATACAGATACTTCACATTAACCTTGAACTAGTACTATCTACAGTATACAGTACAAGTGTAAACAATCAGTTTAAAAAGCTAAAATTGATTCAAACAGCTTGCTTTCGATAGTTTAAATGTTATTCTGATATATTAAAAAAATATATAAAATTTATAGCTGTACATTTTTATAAAATTTATTATAATTATTAGTATGTATTTAAAGACAAAGAATTAATTTACAGATATTATGTCAAATATAGACATATAATGAACAACAACACCATATTTTACCATTATAAATGATCATGAAAATTTTAATTATCTTAAATTATAATGAATTATAAATAAATAAAACACATTAAAATGTTAATCATCATTATTATTTAAAAATTCATTTAGAATTATCCAGTATTTAATTTTTCGATTTAAAATTATGAAAAATTATAAACTTTAAAAAGTATTGGATAAATATTTGGTATTCGCTACATTTCTTACATTGTCTGTTTTCTGTATTTCATATTTCAGTGGGTGGTTTGAAGGGAGTTTCAGTCATCACTTTACGTCAAATGGTAACCAGTTGGCACTTATACAATTATAAAGTTTCATTTGGAAAATTAAGAATTTTTCTATTTTTAACCAATTACTGTAGTTTTACAAAATATCTTTGACTTCTTTTGCTTTCTTGTATTAATTTTTTTATAAAATAAAACTAAACAATAACCTATTTGTGAATAAACTGTAAATGTACTGTATACTTGACCAAACAGGAAGTAATAATAACTGGGTGGGTTTGTAATTTACCTGTGGGATTCAGTTGATTGCTACAAAAAAAGAAAAAAATGTTTCATAAAACACACATACACAGTCATAGAATATATAAACTTTTAATGCCAAAAATAAAAATTGTCAGTATTAAAAAAATTTCATTTCTTATTTTAAAAATACAAAGTTAATTAATTTGTTTAATAAATTAAAAATATAA
>AYEL01030588.1:0-14574 GCA_000484575.1 Olivierus martensii
TATTAAAAAATAAAATAAAATTTATAGCTGTACATTTTTATAAAATTTATTATAATTATTAGTAATAGATGATCGATCAATTAACAATAATATATTAATTAAACTATAATAATCAAATAATAACAATTCCAAAGATTACAATAATGAATGGGATACTTAAATGATTAAAGACATAACAAAATCTTTTAATTTAATAATGTTAAATTTATAATAATTAAATATTATTATAAATTCAACATTATTATTTATTTATTTAATGCAATTTTAAATAATCCTATCTTCAAACTAATATACTGTATTACTAAGTTTTGTTACTAGTGATGTATACAATCAAGGAATCTTTGAATTTGTCACTGAAAATTATTAATTAACTTCTTCATATATTAGTTCTAGTATATGATGCAATTAATTTTAGTATATTGTATTTAATTTCTTTAAGTTGTGCTTTTACTATAAAATGCCCTTGTATATAGTATCCAATATAATAAATCATAATTAGTGCATAAAAAAATGCACTAGTTATGATTAATGCAAAATGTAGTGAAACAGAAAAATAGGTTAATCTTAACATTTTTAATATAAAAGAAAATTTTTTGTAAACTTAAAAAACAAATGTGAAAAACTGAATATAATTTCATTTACAATATATAATTTAAAACTTCTTAGAATAAAATTGCAAGTATTGTATCATTAAATCACATGAATATTGTTCATTACAGCAAATCATTTTATGCAAAAATTATTTTTGCATAAAATGATTTGCTGTAATGAACAATATTCATTAATTCTATACATATACAGAATTAATTTCATTATTAAACTATTATTTGCATTTATATAGTATTTTAATTGCTTTCAAAATTCATTTTATTAAAAACCTTCTAGTTTTTTTGATTAAATATATTATCATTACATGCCATATTATTATTTATCGATTTTTCTTAATGAAAAGTATTAATAAATACTAATTCAAGATCTACTAATGAAACAAAAAATATAAATTTTTTTCATTATCCTTCTTGGTATGGTAAGTTAAACATCTTATGCAGAGCTGTTTTTCCTGTATAAAATTTTTTAAATACCAGTACATTATCAAAATGACAGTTAGGCCTTGCACCCACATGCAATTATCAGTTGGTCAAGTATTTAATTGCAGGAGTGAGAACAAATGATTCCTATGAGACTGTGCCCACTAGCAACTCTTTTGTTGATGGATTAAACAATAGGAATCTTTTTTTCTCATTCCTGCAATTAAATAGTTGACCAACTGATAATTACATGTGGGCACAAGGCCTTACAGTGCAATAATTTGTGAAATTTTTATAATAATATATCATTATAATTGAAATTTATTAAAAATTTTGAAACACGGGATACCATGACTTATTTATCTTATATTTACGGTAACTATTTTTGTTTGCTAATGTCTAACATATTTTTAAATATTGATTTAAAAGCATATATATTTCAAAATTTATAAAAAAATTTTGAAATACAAAAATATATGTGCTTTTAAATCAGTGTTACTTAACTTTGTTACCAATGTTTCAGAAATTTACCTCATATTGATTAACTGATATGATTAAATATCTCATCATAAAAAAAACATTTGACTTTATGATTGCTTTATGTTGAATGCTGAGTTTTAAGAAGCTGAAAAAATTAGATATCCAGTCAAAAAATTATCTAATTTTTTGACTGGAATATTAATGAAATATATTAACATGAAAATGAATATAAATGCCTATTTTTTAGTAAACTTTTTCCATAATTTTTTTCAAATTTAATCAATATTGATTGATAAATTAATTTTAATTCATTCATCATGACCTTATACTGAGAACTGTAACAATATTGGTTTATGTCTATCTTAATCCTGTCCAAAATTTTAAAATGAAATAAAATCATCAAATGATGAAGATTTCATAAACATTTTACTAACCAAACTTCAAGAGAGATATGCATGATCCAGATTAAAATTTCTATTAATGACAATTAACAGAAATTTAAGGGATTAATTTGGCAGTTTAGGTTCTGATGGAGATTTAATTTCTTCATTAAAAAGTTTTGCATTATGATTCATTATTAAATAAATTCTTAATTTGCATTTAAATATTTTTCAACAGCTTATAATTTATTGATTTAGGGAAATAATTTTAAAAATAACTCTAAAAAAACTATAATAAATGTAATTCAATAGAAGATCACATTCTATAAATTATAATGTGATTTCTTAAATTGTTGGTTATTGGCTATTCTTTAATAGTGATATAATAAAAAATAAAATTTATTATATTACAAAAAACTGTGTACAGGATCTGTTATCAACAGAATGAGTATTGTATTATGAATTATGAAGTGGAATTTAAAATAAACTATTGAGAGAAAATATTATAAACAAATAAGTCAATAGACTTCTTATAATATTAAATGAATAAAAAGAAAAAATTAAATTTTAATAAAAATATTTACAACCAAAGAGTTTAAATAATTTAGATTTAAAAAAATATTTTTTGATTATCAGTATTTTAAAAATAATAATCTGTATATCAACAGAGCTCAGTTTCATGAATACTATGAATAACTGCTGTTTATTTAAAAAATCTCTTAATTGTTTCAAAATAAAAAATTTCCTCTTAATAATAACATACAATAATTATTTATTATTTAATAATTCAAATTAAAAATTATCAAAATATTATCATCAAAAACTACTTATTGTGTATGAATAATATTTTGATTAAAAAAATACTATAACTTATTATTTATATATAAATATACCATATATACAAACAAAAACATACCATCTTTTGATTTGATATCTTTTGTACCATCTTTTGATTTGATTTGGAATAAAATTGTTTTCACGTTTTGTTAGTAAAAATATACATTTTATATATTTGTAATTTTTCTTATAAATCAACAAATCATTTATTTAGGAAATATCAAAAGGGAATTTCATATAAAACAAAAGTACCGTATTACTTCGAATTTAAGCCGTAGTAGGATTTTAAAATTGGAAAAAATAAAAATGATTTTATAATAGGTATTGAAAAAAAGAAACATTTTTATTTACTTAAATAGGTACTAATATACATAATAAGCTACCTAATTTATTGAGAATCTTCTTCAGATATACTATCACTTTTGTTTTGTTTTAAATAGTGTCATGTATCTTCGTTAAATAGTGCTGTTCTAATCAGTCTTTCATCAATTCTGTAGTTATCCATGCATGTGCTCGAACCTTAGGAAAATTTTCCTTGGGTACAGTTTTTTGTTTAAAACAATAAAAGGTGGCAATTTGTTTCCATCAGTAGTTATAAATAGATTATAGTAATTCGTGATTTTTCTTATAATTAAAATATGGCCTGATACAATGTGATTCTACAAGCTACTGTTAAACAGCAATTGGATTAAATAAATCAGAAAAGTATGAACGGGACCACCGAATAAACTGTTATGAATGGTCCTAATACTATGCACATGCATAGAGCATAAAAACAAAAACCTGAACGTTGGGGGATGGGAGATAGGAAAAATAAGATGTTAAAATATTCGCTTTGAATTTAAGCCACATCCAAATTTTACATCTCAAAAATTTGAAAGCTTAAATTCAAAGTAATATGGTATTTATAATTTATATTTAGATTCTCAAATAAGTAAGGAAATGAGTTAAAACGATCAGGGCTTGATTTCTATGAAAGTGTTCATATTTCTTATGATTGTTTATAAAAGTAAAATTAAATAATAAATTGAAATGATTTAATCAAATAATTATTAAAAGTTAAATACCATATGATGTAATAAATTTAGAATAAAATTATTCTTAATGGCTTATTTATCTTGTGTTTGACTATTATTTGATTGTTAATTCTTAACAAATTGCTTCCATATATCATCTATGATAATTATTAGAAATTATTTTATTAGTTATAAAAATTAAAAAAAACAATGGAATTATAGATTTAACTTTATCAATTAATGAAATAATAATGCAAGAATATATATTAAAACATAAACTAAATGTTGACAAATTTCTATTTCAATCTCACTAGCAATTTCAGAATTACAGTTAACAAATTTATATAGAAAACAGAAAGTAATAGATAAACAAACAGTTCCTATCAATAAGAAATTGCAATTAATGAATACAGATATTAATCTTTTAATTATTAAATTTTTTATATTCTTTATATTTAGCAATAAGGTTCTTTCAGAAATTTCTTAAAAATTAATGATCAGAACTAACAGATAACAGTGCACGGAGAGAGAGAGATACAGTCAGTATGTTGTCAATGATCAAAAAGTTAAATAAAGGATAAATAATGTTGTTAGATTTTTCTAACAAAACAAGTATACAATATTGTATGCTTGATTATTTAATATTTATCATTGGTTATAAAACTAATGATAAATATTAAACAATCAAGCACTAATTAATAATAATATCTTTTTTGAGAGGTAGTATTAATTTATATAATAATTAAACATTTTGAAGTTATAAAAATTTTTATCAACTAATGACAAATCAAAAAAATCAAATAGTCACTAGTGTATTATAGCAAAAAAAATGATTGTATACACTCCTATAAGCCAACTCTCATTTCCAAAAATTTTTTTAGGATTTAAAAAGCTCTGCTTATACACAAGTATATATAGTATGTAAGTTACTGCTAATTTCCTTAAAATATAAATCTTTATTTTATAGAATTCATTATATTTTCCATATTTTTAATATAGATGTATTGTATGATTAAAAAAATTGATGATTTATATAGTGTATATCATTTATTTAGGTTGCAATTAAAACAATAAAAAAGTCTAAAATTGAAAGTGAACAAGATTTAATAAGAATTCGGAGAGAAATCCAAATAATGTCATCAATTCAACATCCACATATCATTCATATTTATGAAGGTAAAACTTTTGATAAATCTATATTTATTTTATTTATGTACATTTACATTAAATTAAATATATTTTGATTTACAGAAAAATTTTCATAACAATGTATTGTTTTAATAATAATTTTAATTATTTTTTAATATAAAAATAAAGTTTTAATAATAATTTTAATATATTTTTAAATATTTTAAAATATATTATAAATAGCACTAACAAATAAGTAAAGAATTTTGAAGTTGTGCCTTTGTTGATTGAAAATTTTAAAATATTATTATTAATTTTTTTACATGAAGATAACATTCATGATTTGAAAGATGATTTATAATTCAATAACATAGGATCAAATTAATCTATATAGAGAATATCAAAGACACCAGAAATCAGTCAGAAATATCATTATAGATCCACCACCGATTTTCAAGCAGCAACGGCTAATCCGGCAAGAAAATTGCCAGATAAGCCATTTTGCCGTACCAACAGACATTCACTTAGTAATAATTCATTAACAAATCTCTAATTTAATAGTTATACCTTTCCATATTCCTAAAGCACAAGTCTGTGGGATCCTATAATAATCTTATTACTTACTATACTCTCCATAGACTCAATACTGACTTGCGATGTGTTTTCAATTATTCTTTTTATCAACGAGCTTTTTATACATGCTATTCGTTATACCCAAAAATGTAAAAATCGTACACACATTAGAAATGATTTTGTGCATATATTTATTGGCTAATCCGACAAGAAAATTGCCGGATAAGCTGTTTTGCCGTACCAACAGACATTCACTTAGTAATAATTCATTAACAAATCTCTAATTTAATAGTTATACCTTTCCATATTCCTAAAGCACAAGTCTGTGGGATCCTATAATAATCTTATTACTTACTATACTCTCCATAGACTCAATACTGACTTGCGATGTGTCTTCAATTATGCTTTTTATCAACGAGCTTTTTATACATGCTATTCATTATACCCAAAAATGTAAAAATCGTACACACATTAGAAATGATTTTGTGCATGTATTTAATTTACGTGTGTATTATACATTTTTTTAATTTCATCTTATTTTTTTCTATTTTTGATATCTTGCAATATGAAAAGGAAAGATTACATGAACTTTTAATAAGATACTGTATTTATAAAATTATCTTATTAGCCCAAATATAAGAAAAAATGATGATTAAATTATATATACTTGAACTCTAAAAAAATACCGTAATTTATACAACGGCTTTCAACTGGAAGTCCACCATCCTGTTTGTTTCTAAACAGCGTTTTCTAAAAGCACTTTAGTAGTTAAAAGCAAAACACATTTGCTTTTCACTAAGTGCTACATAGATTTACATATACCAGTATTTTCTCGTGAACAGTTTTATCGCATATGGTAGTTAAATATTTAAAAAAAATGATTTTATTTCTTTTTAAACAAATTATAGTATAAAGAAAATATCGTATTTTCCCGAACACATTTATAATATTCAATTTATACAAAGAAAAAAATGATTTCTCTTTCAAAAATTACAAATAGTAATTCTTTGAAATACCGTAATTTATACGACGGCTTTCAACTGGAAGTCCACCATCCTGTTTATGTTTCTAAACAGCATTTTCTAAAAGCACTTATAGTAGTTAAAAGCAAAACACATTTGCTTTTCACTAAGTGCTATATAGGTTTACATATACCAGTATTTTCTCGTAAACAGTTTTATCGCATATGGTAGTTAAATATTTAAAAAAAAAACGATTTTATTTCTTTTTAAACAAATTATACTATAAAGAAAATATCGTATTTTCCCGAACACATTTATAATATGCAATTTATACAAAGAAAAAAATGATTTCTCTTTCAAAAATTACAAATAGTAATTCTTTATCATTTTTAGTATAGAGGAAAATTATTTAAAGAAGACTATTTCGCGAATAAATATGATAATTACAATATTTAGATAATTTATAAAATTGTACCCTCTAATAGGAATTTGTATGACGTAATTTATGAAATAAATATGATAATTACGATATTTAGATAATTTATAAAATTGTACCCTCTAATAGGAATTTGTATGACGTAATTTATGATCATTTTGCGATTATTTCTATGTTTAATATTATAATAAAAACAAATATCATTAGAATAACAGATTACTGTATATACATTAGAACTTATATTTTTGCAAAATTTGAATATATAATTTTATTCTAATTTTGATTGCAAAGCATTTAAGATGAACAATAAAAACAAATATCATTAGAATAACAGATTATTGTATATACATTAGAACTTATAGTTTTGCAAAATTTGAATATATAATTTTATTCTAATTTTGATTGCAAAGCATTTAAGATGAAATAAAGAAACAAATCTTGGCACACAAATTTTTCAGATATTGCTTTTGATATATCATCAATATTTAATATCGAATTTCATATGTTTTAAATTTATAACCAGTTAAGACAAAATTATTTGATGTTTTCCTTAGAGATCGCTTTTGCTCCATACTCGCATCAACTAATAGGCTGTCGCTAAATTTTAAGTGCGCTCTTATAAGTTTGTTCAGATTAAAAGAGGTTCCCGATCATAGTGTCTGGAAAATTTGTGTTCTGAAAAGAACAAGAAAATGAATTTTTAAAAATGCTGTATTTAAAAAGGAATCATCGGAAGCAATTACTTTGTAAGAAGATGAACTATCAGGATTGTCTTCAGGTTTTAATATTGGAATTAATTTATAATTGTGCCATTGATTTAATATAAAAAAATCTTTTTAATATAGCATTAAATAGAAAACAGTGATCTATGATGTATGTTAATATATTTTTTTTTTTAAATATAATAGAAATTTCAGATTCAATTGAAAAATTTTTTAATTATTTTAATGATGATTTTATTTCATGTCAAAAATTTTCTTGCTACTCTATTTTAAATTTACAAGTTTTGAAAAATGTGATAAAAAGATGACTGATGCATGTGCTGTTGGTATATAGTGGTAATATAATTTTGTCTTAATATAAAATCATGGTTATGCAGCAGTTAATTTGATAAAAAGATATTTTATTACACAATCAGTTAAGAGAATAATCAAGAAAAATCATAAAAGCACTAATTTTTCATATAAATAAATTAGGAATAAAACATCTGAATAATAAAATTTTCTTGCTATATAATTTGAAGGCACAGTATGCAAGAAGAAAGATATTAAAATATCAATTAGAGATTGTAAATAATTATATAGAATGAATTATAAGCATTTATTTCAGCAAATTATAATGAGTAGTCAATTTATGTCGAAATGACATTTTGTAAAACCAAAATCACAAAATATTGTATTTGCAAATTGAAAAATAAGTGCAAATTAATGGAATTTAAATTAACATGAAAATTCATAAAATGGGAGTTTATAAAAAAGGGGAACCTGTATTAATATTAAAGTTAAGTATAGTATAATTATATAATGGCTTTAAAAACTGAAAACAAAATTAACAACTTCAATAAAATTCTAAAGAATTACACTATAAATAATGATAGTATTAATACTGTCATGGTTATCATTTATAGTGCAATTCTTTTGAAATCCAAGATGAACTGTAGTATATCATAATGTTTAATGTCATAATAAAATAATGTTTTACTAATGATATGGCTAAATATTGGAATTTTTTATTAGCACAAGCAAATGATTTTCAAGAAAATGACTTTTTACTATAGAATAAATCATTATTTTTTCAGAAGTCAATTTTATTCATGTGAAATTTTAAAGTTTCAAATTATAAGCAATAATTTTTCTATTAATTTTATTATATATTTTTTACAATATTAAGTTAAAAACATTATCATTTTCAAACATTAATTTTTAATACAATATTGAAAGAACTGATTATTCAATTTTCTATATTTTAGTACTGATGAATTTTCGGATATAACTTACTTATTTTGTCATAAAAGATAAAATGATAGTCAATCAGTTTTAGTATATGAACATAATTAATCATCAAAATATACTGGTAATTTATTTACTTATAAATCTGAGCTTTTTTAAATAACATTATTTTATGTATAATTATAGTAAATAAAGATACAGTATATGTAGCAATCAATTATCAAAGGGTTAATATTCCAAATACTATTATTAATAAAATGCTAATCCAAATAATCCTAACAATATTAATTTTTAAATAAACTGATATTAATATTACGTAATAAAACAGTATTTTACTAGATGTTAGAAGAAATTACAATATTTTATTTATTGTAATACTATCAGCATCTCTAGCTCTCTTCAGCAGTAAAACAGCACAGATATATATAATATTACAAAATTAAAGGAAAAAAGAATTCTAATATTCTAAATATTTAAAATCTTTATGTAGAATATAATACAATATATTCAGTTTTAACAAAAATATTTAAATAATTTAAATTTATTCTACAGAAAAATTAATTTAACAATAATAATAATCTTCTTTCACTAAGTAAAAAACTTTATATATTTTTTCGTGTGTCTTAAAGTCATAAGTCAAAATAATGTATAAAAATTTTCTTATATATATTCATTAGGCTTTATGTACAAGGTATAGGAGATTTTCTTTCTTTTAATTATTAAGAACAGTATGTGTATATTGATAGTACAATGATGTTCTCTATTTTCAACCATCCATAAGTTCATTTTTAGCCAATTCTTTAATTCATATAACAGAACATTAATGCATTTTATATTGTATCATTCAAATTTTTTAATTGTTATTATACAAAGTTTTAAAATTTAAATATACTGTATATTATTTTTAATCATCAAAATTCGAATTGGTGTTAAATAATTTTTATTCTTAATTTAGGAATTATTAGAATTTAACTTTCATGTTAAGGAATCTCTTGATTTGGAAGTTAAATCAAGAATGCTGAATGAAATTATTTTCCAAATCTTATTGAACATCCTACATGAAAATACAAGATATTCAGGAAGGTTTGGAAAAATAATTTTATTTTGCAATTCTTATGAAAAATTAAAACAATAAAATTAAAATTATATGTATCAAAATTATTATGTAATCAAATAAAATTGATATTGATGAAAATTGATGATGATAAAAAATTTTAACAGAATAATGTGCAAAATGTATCCACCATACTCAACTGTAAATGTAAATTATATTTTAACAATCACAGACTGAACAAAATTAGCAATAGATATTCAAGAAATTAAGATATCAAAAGTAACTTTAAAAAGTTATAATTGATGCAGAAACTTTAAGTAAATAAAAGTTGTTGGGAGACATCCAACTGCTAAAATAATACGATTAATCTGATAATTTTTATGATTTGATTCAGATTACAGTTATCACAATTTTAATAAAAATAGAATTGTATTTGTTAACTAATTAAAATAGTTTGAATAAAATCAGTTCTAATTTGTTATTGTTAAAAGATAAGAAATGTGATTATAAAAATGTTAACATCATGTAAATAAATTCTTTCTATTCATGTTTACTTTTAAAATCAAAATAATTTAACGATAATAAATATTTAATGACAAAATGTTGTTAGAAGCATTTATCTCCTAAAAATCTTTAAAAAAAAAAAACTTTGAGAGAGTCAGAAAACAATTAAACTCCTTTTAAATAAGTGAATATTCATTTTTAATTTTGCTAAAAAATAGAGTATATATCTGTATATAAACCGATTGTTCTGATTCACCCTCTAAAAATAACGATAAAAAGTTGAACCCAGTGTATAAGCTGACTCATAACTTTCGAATTAAAACAATATGACAACAATGAAAATACATTGATAATTTTTTATAATAGTAAGATTGCATACATTGCAAAGCCCAGAAAAAATGGCATCGATCGATATGGGGTCGAGATATGCAAAATATCCCTAGTTAACTGGCGTTCAAAGATCACAGGTTAACGAGATATACTGTACATGCGTCTAGATAGCATAGGTAGCAGAGCACGGGAACGGGACGCGTCGCACTGCACACCATAGGGAGGTGAAGCAGTGTCAAACCATGTGCACTGTGAAACTTTCAATCTATATCTCGTAAACCTTTGACCCCTAGTTCACTAGTAATATTTTGCGTGTCTTGCCACTCCCTAGCGATCGGTACTATTTTTTCCGGGTTTTGCAATGTATACAATCCTACCTTTATAATTTTAAAAACTTCTAAAATTCGTTCAAAATTAAAATCAGGATACTTAAATGAAACATCAGACTCAATGACATCAAAATGTCGCAATGCGACGCGAATAAAACCCTGGAAAACAGAAACAAGGCGTCGTTCGCGTCACGTCTGGTCGCTGTTTAAAACAATGTTTTATTAAAGTCTTTATTCGGCAAAAAATATCAAAGGATTATCAATTTAAGCATTTATTCATTTTGGGATATGTGAAAAATATTTAATCAGTTTAAATGATAAAAAATTATATTTGTTTTAAAATTATTTGTTTGGTATAAATACCGTACGTATAAGAATCGCAAGGCGGACATGTCACGATGACGATGTGCAGCGAATGGTAAAAGTATCCAAAGCTTTCACGAAAGTTTACAGTTTTTAGTTACCTCGTATATAAACTGATCTTTCTTTTATAAATTTTCTCTTTGAAAGATCTCTTCACTTATATACTAGTGTATACAGTAATTATTTTAAATAATGTTGTTTAACTTTTTAATGAAATCTAATGACTACATAAAAATTAACTAAATCTCATTACATTATTAAAATACATCATTTCGTATGTTTTACAAAGTAAATTTT
Source organism: Olivierus martensii (assembly GCA_000484575.1). Lineage (NCBI taxonomy): Eukaryota > Metazoa > Arthropoda > Arachnida > Scorpiones > Buthidae > Olivierus > Olivierus martensii. The sequence goes on from AYEL01030588.1 coordinate 11,667, forward strand.
ATGTACAATAAAACCTGTCTAAGTTGGAATCCCAAGGGACCAGAAAATTTTTCCACCTTAGAGTTTTCCAGCTTATACAGGTTTCACTCTGGCATTAAAAAAACTCATTCAATGCATTTACAATACATTGTTATTGGAATAGTACATATTTTGGTAATATATAAATAAAATTCAGCACCAAATTACTGCATTAGCCTATATAATAAAATGCATAAGGTATTTTTGAAAAGCAAATAAACTGAACATATAAAACTGTATTAGCAAAACAAATAGGAATGAACTACAAGGTTTAATTTAAAATTTCACTTTAAGTCCAAAACCTACAAAAGTTTCTTTTGACTTCCACATTTTGCAAAGAGTTTTTCGGTTTGCATGTTTGCTTAAACATGCTTCTTTTCATCATTGTACATATTTGCAGGACTTTTTTAGTAATTTGCACGCAAGAAAATTCAGAAAATTCTTCTAACACAGCCAATTTATTCGTAGCATTAGCAAAATTTGTTTCTTGAAAGTGTCTTCACAACCCTTTTTCATTGCTGTCTTCTTCATTTATAGAATCGTCCCTTCTTGACTGGATCAAATTACTCATAATTTGATAACCTGCTTCTGTTAAAAAGTTTTTATCAGTGTCGACATATTTTTCAGCATTTACCAGCATATTAATGTCTTCAAGCTGTCCTATAAATGTTTGAATTTCATCAAGGTGTGATGCTTCAGAAAATTCTTCCGTTCCTTGTTCAGGTTGACCAATGGTTTCAAATTCAAAACCACTTTTTCCTTTATAAGATGGAAAAAAATTCTTATTTTTCCATCTTATACAGGTTTTTTATTCAGTGAAATTTTAAAATACATTCCGTTTCCACGTTATACAAATATTTTCTTTGATATTTCTATGGAAGTTGTTCAGGAATAAAAACATTTTCCATGTTGAGCAGGATTCCAGCTTTGTACAGTGTCCAGCTTAGACAGATTTTATTGTATGCGTAATCAAAATCAAATATATTTTTAAAAGATTAAGATTTTATTGATTCATCTTTTATCATCAGGCAGGGCCGGCCCTAGCATTTTTGCCGCCGTAGGCAAACCAAAAAAATGCCGCCCCTATGGGTTGTGTTTATTTTTTTCTGTTTTAGTTCAGGCGGTTTTGCCGCTCCTAAATTTTATCGCCGTAGGCAATCACCTATCTTGCCTACCACCTAGGGCCGGTCCTGCATCAGGTCACTAAACTGTATATTACAAAATTTTATACTGCACATAATATAGAAGTAATGAATCTATGAAAAAATGTACATGAAAAAATCTCACACGAAAATTGCGTAAAGAAAAACCCATTGTCATAAATGCTCACAACAAAAATGCGTTCATGGAAATTTGTTCACACCGAAAAATGCCCACACAGAAAATTGCTCACAGAAAAATTTTCGTATTTACAATAATATAAAGTAATAAACTCTAAATTATGTTTATGTCAGAGGTGAAGTTCAAAGATGCAACATTCTTATTTACATAAAAGAATTATATGTTTTTAAAAGACACTATAATAAATTGAAAGTTCAATAAATTCAGCATTTATAAGTTTAAATATAAAATTTTTAAATAGGTTTAGAATTTATTCAATATATATTTGAATGAATGTTAGCATGATTATTGGATATCCCGAATTTGAACAAAATAATTTTTTCATAGGGGAAAGTGGGGCAAAACCAGGTACCTTAATTTTGAATTCACATATTTTTTGAATTTGAACAGAAAATTTTTCAAAATTGTTATTAAGCTTCAATAAGTATTAATCTATCAAGAACTATGAGTTTTTATGTCAAAAGTTTTTGTTTGTTTCTTAGGTAGTTTTTTCCTAAAAGGTGCAAATACCCGGTTTGCCCTATGGGTGGGTAAAACCGGGTACTCATTTAAATACATGTAACAGTCCACATTTTCAAAATTTTTATTTACAAAAAATTAAAAAAAAAATGTTTCTTATTTTAGCGACAAAAGTCACATGTAAATAGGTCATCTTCATCCTTTTTATTTGAATAAACATCATAGGCCCACCCTCGACACGTGCAACACTGGATATATCCTTCCTTTGATTTTGGAATGTGCCTATAGTTTGTTAAAAAATATGCATACCTCAGTGTTTTCTACCTTGAGGATAATTTTGTATTATCAATGTGTTTTTCACTTTTCTTAATCTTCTTTACTTCCTTTTTTTTCTTTCGTTTGTTTTTATGTCTTCTTCTTTGTGTCACTGACTTGTGTGGTTTTAAAAAGTTTTCATTTAGAAGCCTTATTATCAATTTTTTCTTGGTATACCGGTTAGTGAGATACGGATACTACCCGGTTTTATCCCACCACGACATGATTTAATAAAAATGACATATCTATATTCAGTGATGCGGTAAAATATTGATTAATATGTTAAAATATTTTTTAATAGTTAATGAATACAAAGATATACTTATTCATAATGATTCTTCTCGTATATGGCACTACAGAGTGATATGTTAATCACAAAATTAATTTCAGCACAAAAACTTTAAAAAAATTTACTAAAGCAACTAGTGTGCACCATAATCTCCAATTCAGTTCCTATTGGCATAATCGTGGTTTAGAGGTAGTTTGTGAGTTCGCTGCTACATTGCAGCGGTAATCACGGAGATACAGGGGTACCCGGCTTGACCCACTTACCCGATTTTACCCCATCTTCCCCTTTACATAATTTATTAATTATAGAATTTTGAATCTATAACTTTTGGTATCCGTTTTAATGTGGATTTAACCAGAGTGTTAGTTTACGATAGATGTCATCATCACGCGATGTGATGCCATCCTGATATCACATTGTGTTAAATCATCCAGTCGTCATACAGTCAGTCACAAAAGTCTTCATACACTGCTCAAAATCAGAAAA
>AYEL01030722.1:0-19218 GCA_000484575.1 Olivierus martensii
TTAAATTGCTAACTCTTTCTGGTTTGATAATTGTGTATTGCTTACTACAATCTTTTTGAAAGTGTTATAGATCACTATTCTTATACAGAATTGGCAGATATACACTTCATTTTGGGCACACCAGTGGGAATAATAGAGCAGTGGAATAAAACAGTGAATGTCTGTACAGGAAAAACTTTTCCGCAACACAGATATCTGTTCAGAGATATAATTAATCGAACAATCTGACAGCTCAAACACGTGAAAAACAAATATTAAATTTTTATTTCCGTAGAACTTTCATTAAGCCGAAAGTTCTACGGAAATAAAAATTTAATGAAATAAAAATTTAATTTTTTGTTTTTTACGTGTTTGAGCTGTCAGATTCTTCTTATATATAATTAATCGAATAAAGTGAAAAGTGAAATTATAGTATTATAAACATATCTGTCCAGAGTTATTTTTGCAAACATTGAACATTTCATCTAACATCAGTAATTAATTAAAGTTGCATTACTTTTGTGGAGATCCAGAATTTGAGTTAATTATAAAGCATCGCTCTCCACCTCATCAAAATAAAATTACAAAAGGAATTTGAATGAAGTGACACCTTCAGAGTAAAGCTGACGATAAACATATCATTTTACCCAGCCCAGAGAACTCTGTCTCCACAATATAGAGAGAGAATAATACACAACGGAAGATATATAGTCAAATAAAGAATCATGTTACATGCAGGTGTCTCACTAGACACAGCAGAAAAATGAAAGAGGAGAAAACATGTGAAGTAATCTTTCCCCAGAAAGGAAAGGTGAAACTGAAAGGTCAAAGGTGATCCAGGGAATGAACAGGGTGAAAAAGGAATATTCGAGGAGTTGCTCGTAAGATCTGGAATGGTATGGACGTGTCCGGTAGTCTTTACGACACCAGGATTCAATCTCCGACGTCTCAGAAGCGCTCTCCATCCGTGAGTCAGCTCCCTACACCTGACTGAGAACTGAGTGCGGCATAAAATCAACTATAATAGTTTGATCAAGCGACCTACTTTGTGCTCCTCTCCCAATATTGGAAATTCCAACAGAGCAGAAAAGTTACGTTGGACGATGATTCCTCCTTTTTGTCGAAGAGACTGATTAGTAAATTATATTTGTGACTCCAGGTATTTATCTTCTGAAATGATTTATTCTATTTTGTAAAGAATCTCTCTCATTTAAAGGAAGTTGTTGGTTATCTAAACCATAGTCTCTCTATCATTCTGTCGAGCGCTCATTATACACACTTATCCGCGCCACAGACTCAGGTAGGCCAAAAAGCTTGCTCATTATCATCCTCGGGTACCACACTTTACAATTTTGTTAGTTTAAGCCAATGAACTTAATTTCAGTACTAAATTTTTTCAATGATTCTTGCCTCTCATATATCAAAATGGAAATGATATTACAAAACTTTCATGCATTATATCTTTAAAACAGAGCCTCAAATCAAAAAATGCAATTATACTTTTTCACTCAGAATTTTATCTTCTACAAATCTATAAATTTTGACACAAGCTTTTTGAATCACCCTATATATATAGGCTGCCCACATTACTATTGGCTTTCATATTGCTATACTTTCTTAATGGATCCTTTATTCCTAAATATCTCTGAAAATATTGGTTATAGGAAAATAATTTTACCACAAAAATTGCACAAAAAATTGATGGAATCTGATTCTGTTAGAAAAATAATACATTTCCATTCAAGAAAACAAAGTTGAATCACGTATTGCACAAGAAGATGCACAGAAAAAAATCTTAATGATGGATTGTAATTTGGAAAAGTAGGAGCAAAATTTGGTTTTTGGATATTTGAGTTGGATTTAAATAAGTTTTGTTGATTATTTGATTGTTGCTTTATTAGTGTTTAAATAAAGCTTTAATTAACACTTTTGTAAGTGTTTTGAGTCTAAGGTTTTATTAACACTTTTGTAAGTGTTTTGAGTCTAATAAATTTATATTTTGTGTTTAACTTTCTGAGAATTTATTCAATTTATTAGTATGTAAGTCTAATATCATTTTGTCATTTAGATCTAACACTTATTCATTACTTATTGTTATAAGTTTTGGTTGTTTTGTTTTTGCCAGTTAGACGTTAATTCTTGATTAGATTGTTTTTGATTTAATTATATTTAATTAAGTTGGAAGGTAGTAAAAAACCTGAGCTCAGGCCGAACTCTGGATTTGCAGAGTCGTTTAACCCGTTAAGTTAGATTGTTATTGGTATTTGTTAGAATTAGCGACTTTGCAAACATCTAAACTGTGTGGAGATACACAGTTTAGATGTACAATATGATAGTATATTCAGTCACCTGGAAGTAGAGATTGATTGATTGTTTTATAACTTGACTTAAGAATGTATTGAATCCCATTCACAATCAATCATTGTGTTTGTAATTTAGTACTTTCAATCTATTGTAAAAGTTATTTACATCTTTCTGTATAGGAATAAACAACAATTCAGTCATAAATATAATACAAATAAAAATATTTATAATATGAAAAAATCTGTATTTTTATTCTTTAGAAGGCAAATATCAAAAAAAATTGTTTCAAATTTAAAGACTAAAAATTTATAAGGTTTAATGTAAAATCATCATAAAAAACTGAAAAAAGTGTGTTATTTATGAATTTTATCCTCTGTTATAAATTAAACATATTAAAAAAAAACACTATTTCTACCTCTCCAAATTCTGCATGTAGTTCCCAAAAATATCCCTGCTCTTATGAAAGGAGGAGTGAAAAACATTATAGAATAATAACAACAAAATATCAAATTACAAAGAATTATGTAGGAATAAATAGAAACAAATATTGTACAGTACATAAACAACCAAAAATTATATTTAAAATTTAAAAGAAATAAAAAAATAAGAGATTAGCATAAAATAATGAGGATAATTCCAAATTAATAAAAAATAATATATAGTTGATGAATTTTAGCTATGTTTAATCATTAAATGCATTAAAATACAATTTATTGATGATTTTTACTACTACAAACTGTGCATAATTGCAAAAAACGCAAAATTTCTTTGATGCTGCAAAGAAAATGGAAAAACCATTACAGAACCATAAAAAATTGATCAAATTACAAAAAATAAAGAATTCATCTGTAAAAATAAATTTACAGTTCAAAACTCAAACATCCAAGAATTATACTTAAAAAATAGAAAATAAAAAATTAATTTAGTATAAAATAATGAAGATAAATCCAAATTTATTAAAAAATAATTCATAATTTGCAAATTTTAGCTGTGATTATAAAGTAAACACATTAAATATTCCAGATGTACAGGAATATCTCGATTATCGCGGTTATTGTTGCCACGAAAAATACCGGTGACTGTTTTGTGATTTTAGCAAGTTTTACAAACACAGGAATACCTCGATTATCGCGGTTATTGTTGCCACGAAAAATACCGTAGGAATACCTTGATTATTGCGGTTATTGTTGCCACGAAAAATACCGCATGAATCTGCGATAATCGGGATAAATAATGCATGTAAAATGGGTGATTGTTGCCAACCGATTAAATTTTATGAGGTAAAAAAGAAATCTGCTAAACGTGCTAATCTTTTAAGCTGATCATTACGTTTCTTCTTAATAGTTGTAGACTTGATATCATCCTTGTTTCATTCATTGTAGGGGTAAATAAGAAGAGAAATAAATATCCACATGCAGATTCTCCTCTAGAGATCCCGGCGCCCTGATGTAGCTTCCTTGTAACATCTACTCAGCACCTTCACAATATTCATAAAATGATAATTTTGGCACCCTCCTTCTTAAGGCGCCCCGATATGGTGCATCGTTTGCTTACCGGGTTTAAGCTGGCCATGTCCATATTTACTTCAGGCAATAACGGACAGTTACTGATAAGCAGTGAGTAGGTGCCCTCGGATAAAAACGAAGTGCTTTAAGAGAGCTACTTGGAGGGTAAATGTAATTCTGGTTACATATGTAGTGGGCTATATCTTGAAACCGCGATAATTCGAATTTGGATGGCAATAATTGGAATTTTGGTATCAAATTATAAACCGCGATAATTCGAAAATCGCGATAATCGAGGTATTCCTGTACATATCATTTTTCTCTCTCTGAAATTTGCATATACGGTAATTAAAAAATAAAACAAAAATGAATGAAAAAATTTCATGAAATATTAGTAGGTGTCATTAGTAGACTGCAGTAAAACTTCCAGAAGCTATAAATTTACACTGCCAAAGAAGTAATAAGTCAAAGTAAATATCAAATTACAAGTAGAATTATGCCCTTGTATACAATAAATGACAAGTAAAAAGAGGAGAATTATATCGCTGCATCATTGAAGCATTAATATTTACATTAATAAAATGTACAAAAATTATTCTTTTGCAGTTTTAAATGATTTTAGCATTCTGAATGCTGCTATATTGTGGTGATATCATTAAAATTTAAAACTAAAAAAAACTTTCTAATGTAATTAGCAATTTTCCAGCATAGTAATTTATAATATACAGATAAAATGGTATTTGGTGACAGGACCACCACAGAGGGGATGACATCCGAGACTTTTGTCACGGCCCAATCGTCGAACCCCGACGTATCACACAATGTGTTCAATAGTTCACAGGCCGCCACAAGAGTGCACTGTCTATCACCCAAAGCAGTTGTGCCAAAATAAATTACAGTAAGTGCCGCTTATTAGAATCACGTTGGTCTTAGCCATTTTGATTCTAATAACCGGCGATTATATTACTGCATTCATTTAGCAGCCTACTTTAGTGTTATAGGAAAATAAAAGACATAAAAATGTCTGAAAATACTGTACTATTTAAAAAATCAATTATTTTTGTTTGAATCAAATTATTTTCAAAAAAATTATTAATTTTGCTCCTAATTTTGCTGCTGCATCTCATTGCGATATTAAATTTAATTCTTCGTATCTTCACAAAATTTTTACCTTTTTCGTCTAAAGTCACATCTTTGCATTTGGAAGTCATCGCAAATACATGTACAGAACAATAATACAGTACAGCACAACAATAATAAAATCAAAACCAAAATTGAAATTGCTCTGGACACTAGCTGACCTCCAGCGCCCCCTGAGAAAACTCTCTTCCCTTTATTTTTATTCTCTCAACAGTAACGAATTGTTCGTAATCAAAAATTTTTAAGTTTAATTTGATTGGAGAGTTGTTCGCTGTCGAAAATTGCTGAGTTTAAGAATCGATAGGCTATATTAGAGTGTTTGTTGGGTGATTTTTTTTTTTTCTGCTAACGGACTAGGTTGATTCCATAAACCGAAAACATGATTCTAATAAACGAAAATAAAAGCATTGAATTTGCTGATTTGTTTCCGTTCTACTAAATTTGATTCTATTAACCAGTGATTCCAATATCCGGCGCTTACTGTATTTTATATATAACAGTAATTTGATAAACGAAGATGTTAAAATTTTATTCATCCCTCATCGAAGGTTTTTAAATTTTTTTGCCTCATATCAGATGAGACCTTAAAATTTTTAAATTCTCTTTTTATTTAATGTTTGCATTTTACATGATATGTAATATATCGAATTTTGAATGTATTGTACACTTTTTTAAATAAATGTTTAATATTTTATACGATTTTTTTTTTTATTAAACCAAAATGATATACTTTTTTAAGTGGGGTGCAGACCACAGACTTGTCACGGGCCCAAAAATTTCTCTCGATGGCCCTGTTTGGTGATTCCTGAATTAAAGTTTTACAAAGAATTATTATATTAGAATAATAATATCTTTTGGAATTTCCATTTTTGTTTTCAATAAAACTGAAACAAGAATTTATTAAATCTGAAATTATTAGCATACATTGAAATATGTGTGGTTTGGACAAACAAAATATGTTCATTACAATAAAGTCCATTATATTCAGAATTGACTGCACAATTTAGGAACATCATACTCTCCTATTTTATAAACAGTTTTAATTGTAGCTGATTTTATCGTTAGTGGTTATCTACATCAAATTTAAACCATTGCATTTTTCATCATTTGATAAACCAATGGATTTCAAGCATTTGAAATCCATTGGTTTATCAAATGATGAAAAATGCAATGGTTTAAATTTGATGTAGATAACCACTAACGATAAAATCAGCTACAATTAAAACTGTTTATAAAATAAATGTATGAATAGGTAAATAAATGTATTAGCTTCAAATAAAATTTTCATTTAATGATGAAAAATTTATTTGAAGCTAATACATTTATTCAAAAATAATCTTAAGTTCTTTGGCCCTAAAATTTCACTTTGAAAAAAATTGGATTGTGCTTTCTATCTTTAATACAAATAGATTATTAGTTGATTTCATTTATCAGTTCTATGTTAGTAGTTAGTGTAAGTATATTAATAAATAACTAAACTGCTTTCAAAAAGTTGCAAATATTTTTACTTTTTTTAATATTGTAAGTTTAATTATTTTTTAATACTGTAAGTTTAATTACTTTTGATGTTATCTATTGCTATTTAATATTTCTATTAAAAAATATCCTTTTTCATGTGTGGTTCAAAAAGTTTTATCAAAATTTTTTTCGCTAGACAATATTGAGAAAAATATCAATATTTGTGAAATATCAAGGTATCAATTCCATTCCTAATCATAACAGATGTCTGATAATTAATCTTTAATTAGTTAAATTTCACGCAAAGATAGAACATTTTTAGCACAAATTGAAGCATTAGTTCATAAATCAAATTAATCAAAACATAAAACAGTTTTAAATAAAAATTAATTTCATTGATTATTTTAGATACTGGCAAGTGAGACTAATAAAAGTACTAATAATAATTTTTATTTTTTCAGGTATAGATTTCTCTGACATTGCCATTCTGAAACTTGAAATTCAAGTTTGCAGAAATTGAAGGATGAATACTGTTTACCAAGTTTGCTCAAGGCATTTTATGCCTTTTCTTCATGTATTTCTCACTAGATGAGGCCAGACACTTGGAAGAAGCTATTTGATTGTTAACAGAATGGTTTTTTCAGGAGTGGACTGTTGCAAAGATGAGAATATGCACCTTTTTTGTTGTTCAAATTTGTTACTTCTCCTATAGCATTACTCAAGACACAGTGCTAATGTAAATAAATAAATAAAAATAAATATATATATATAAATATATAAATATAAAATTTACACATATATGTATACATAAGTGAATAAATGTATTTTACTTAAATATACATATATATGTATAATCCTTGCCTGTTTGCATCTGGAACACTTGTTGCTTGTTACACACATTGTGTACAGTCATAACAGATGTGTGCAAGTCAAAACAACAACTTGTACAGATCTGAAAATTAGTTTGTCATTAGAAAGGAGTGAAATTGTGGTATGAAATTCCCACAAAAGATTTATCAATGAAGAACAAGTAAGAACTTACAAGAAGTTATAGAATATAAATGAAAAGAATTCATTGGAATTTGACTTCAATAATTTTATGCTTACAAAGCATTCCACAAGGGAAGAAATGTGCCCTGATATTGTGATTTGAATTTATGTTAGGGAGCTTGTAAATTGAATCTGGCCATGAAATACTTTGACATATGTATAATCTTTCAATACCTGCCAATCATTCTACACTGGATTGCCCCACTTGTGCAAAAATACTTGATGTTTCAGTAACCAAGTTACTGAAAGTTAACTGAACTACAGCAACTGATCATTTATATATAAAATTCTTCATGTATGCAGTCATATTATTAAAATGTATTTTAGAAAAAATCTTTCTGTAGAAGAATTCATAATTGGAGTTTTATTTCAGTACAGAATGGAAAAGAACACTTATTGAATCATCAATATAAAGTATACTTCATAACTTCATGATTTATATTAGATTAAATGCTTGTACTGTCCTTTTTAGTTGTGGGGATAATTTATGTAGAATATCTTGTTACCTCACTGCATACACGAACAGTTTTGTGTTTAGAGCGTGGCTTGCAGTGAGTCATATTGTAAAAAAAGAGATGCCCATATTCTAAAATCATACAGTTCAATAATGAAATGTCTAGATGTGCATTAATAAATTGTAAAATTATATTTCCATTTGTTATTTCTTACATGTTTTCTTTTGTTAAAAAGTCACATCAAACGAAAATATTTAGTTTTTTTTTATTATAGTAATATAATTTTTTTAAATTGACATTAATTTGTATTGAGATGCATTTCATAATTTTATATTTTTACCATTAATACTTGATTATGAACTGCTAAATTTTTAATAAATCATAATTTTAATTTTTTTTAAACTGCTAAATTATTATATGCGATCTCAAAAGTACAAAAGTTATATTTTTTCTAAAATAAAAATAATTAAAATTATTATGGCTTTTTATGTATTTAATAAATAAATAGTTCCTTTCTTGTGCAATTCTATTCGTAATTTTATTCTAATTTTATACTTTTTCTTTATAATCTTAACTAGACATTATTAACAACAATAAATGACTATTTTAAAATAGCTGTTTTTTATGTAATAAAAAATGTTTAATGAGATTTGTATAATCTAGACAAGTTTAAAATTTGAGAATTCTCTTTAGTTTAAGATTATATTATAAATACCAAAATTACTGTTAAAAGGTCAAAATATGAAGTGCATAAGATTTGCTGTGTTTTTATATCATAAAAATGGAATGGTATTTTATTTTGTTAATATATTTTGAAGTGTGGTTATTCTTTATCACAAGTGCATGTAAATTATGTGGTGCAAGCCAAAATGAGTGTCCAATGAGTAAGTTACCTCAGTTTTCTGTAAGCATGATAATTTTTAATTATATGGCTGTTACGGTTTCTTGTTTAAATATATCATTTAAACTTGTAGAGTTTTAATTAAATACATGATTTGTATAATACATATGTTACTTGTCTAGAAAAGAAAATTGTAATATACCAAAGTACTTATTTTCTTTTTAAAATTTTGGTGGTTATAACAACGAGGTATAATTAAATGTACAAAGGGGTATCATTATGGATGCAAATGTAAAGTTTCACGTGTTCATAAGAAAATAGCATCCATAAAATATGTCATGGTGATAAAGAAAAGAGATATTAAACAGAAAGTGTTCAATAAAGATTTAGTCAATTCCAATTGATGAATTAAATAGCAGTAATTACTTAATGATCATGTTCATTGTTTTAATTATCATTCCTTCCATTCAAAATATTAAAATGGACCGATTATAATTTTATAAAATTCTTAAAATTTTTTTTTTTCATTTTAATTAATAATATAAAAGGAAGAGTGAAAATTCAAACAGACTAATTATTTCAAACTTTTCCTGTTGTAAAGTTTGCTTGAAATTCTCAAAACAAAACCAGTAAATGATTAATCGTTGCTCCAGAAAAAATTGTTATATTAAACTAAACTTTGTTGTAGAATTACCTGTTCCAGATATTAAAAGGTTAAGATCATATAAGTTTAGAGAGAGATTTAATAATCGATTTCGGGAATAGTACTTTGATTCAACGATGTTGCACATTTAAAGAACAATTGTTAAAAAAGATCCTGGAAACATACGAAAAAAGTAAAATCGTCTTTAATTCTAATTGAAATATGATTGCACATCCTTGGCAGCCGTAACTAACAATGCTGAAACCCTGAAAATTATATATTCAAGTTTTCTATGTATCGCAATAGCCAATTTGGATTTATAAGTTGTATTTTAAAATTTGATCGGGGTTCAGAGCAACGGCGTAACTGAAAACAGAGAGGCCCCCGCAAAAAAATCGATGGGGCCCCCCTCTTTAATTTATTGATATAATTTATTTCAAACGCTATCTAAACTCTGTAACGCAGGGCGTCGACGTGCATTTAGAATAAATGTCGGTGTAAAAATGATTTGCTTAAACGTAAATGATCAAAACCCTAACTCTGGATGTCAATGTTTGTTTATAAGGATATCGACGTAAAAAAAAAAGCCTAACGCTAACTAATTTTATTATATATCCAAATTGTAAAACTTTTAAACAGATCTACATTGATTTAAATGGAAATACTTCTAATTGGACAAATTAAACAATTAAATACATCAGAAGATATTTAAGTTTACAAGCTGTTACGAAATCGTTCCGAACGTTTGGCGTTTTTACTTGCAATTTTTTCTCTCGCATTCTATGGATAACATAGCTAAACCTGCTAATTGCGCTTGCGTCATTGTGCTACGTAAATAATTTTTAATCATTTTTAGTTTAGAAAAAGATCGTTCTGTTTCTAATAAATTTAATATTTTTTCTTTGGTCGAGTTATGTAAATTTTAAAATCATTAAACACACTACATTCTAACAAATTATACACACAATTTGATTTACTTGTATGTATAAGATTTTAAATTTGTGTCGTATAGATGTGTACAGCTTAGTTTGTGGTAGCTTGCCACTTTCTTGAATTAGACGTACTGTAGCGCTTTAATCAAACAATCGCTGCACCCGGAAATATAAAAAATGTATGTGAAAACAAAGCGCTAATTTACAATTTATGTAAAGTTTTAGAGTTCCAGCTAACGAACGCCGACGCCCTGCGTTAAAATCGAGATTATTGGGGATGGATTGTTTGGGTTTTAGAGGTTTTTTTCTTCAGGGTCAATTGGGGCTCCCCGTGTCGCGGGGTCTGCTGACCGTCAGCTACGCCACTGGTTCAGAGAGATGATAGAAATTGTAACAAATGTGCTTAATTTTTCAGATTTAACTTAATAATTGTTCAATTCTACGATAACTACAAAAAATTTGCTGAAGTGGATCAATAATTTGGGAGGCTATACTAGTTGGGTCATTCCTAGTATTTCTGGGCAGGAATTCGTTTCGTTTTCCTGTTCCCGAATCTTGAGAAAAATTTCTCGGGAAATCGGGAAAATCGCTCCTTGAATCCAGTAATACCTACAATGGGAAATAAATGTACTACTCCAATGTATCTTTTAAATATTTTTCGTATTTATCTCTATCTGAAGTTACATTGTGTTACAATATTACATGCCATCAGAAATCTACGCGCGACACCAGAATCAGATAACATATGACCAGCTAATTTTAGCTCTTGTAAATCGAGCACATTTCATCATGGAGAACAGAAAACAGTTTGTACATATTTACACAGAAAAATATTTATTTTCACAACCCAGGATTTGACAACATTGTACATATTTACACAGAAAAATATTTATTTTCACAACCCAGAATTTGACGACAAAGTCATAAAAATTACCTTAGATTTCACCCGAAATCTAAGGTAATTTACCTTAATATGATATTGTATTCAAATCCTGGGTTGTGAAAATAAGTATTTATGTATAAATTGAAGGGTTTGGTGCAAGAACCAGTTAAGTCACAAAAAGCATATTTCGAGAAAAATGAATATGAATTTGGACTTACCTGGTTTTTGCACCAAATACAGTGATACCTCGGTTCACGAACACAATCCGTTCCTTGACCCTGTCCGTGATCCGAAAAATTCGTAATCCGAATCAATTTTTCCCATTGCAATTAATGTAAATCTAAATAATACGTTTTTTATTCTTAAAAAAATTTTTAACATGTTATGGCTTTGTGTGGAAATAATACAGAAAGGATATAAATATAACAGTAATATTAGAAGAAAGCATGTTTAACACCATCTTCACTAACTTTTAACTTCTTTGGGAGCCATAAGGGATAAATTTAATTAAATAAAGAAAAAAAACTAATATATCAACACTTGTTGGGACTCTACTGTACCCATGTGAGCTGGGCGAACTGGATTGCTGCTGGGGGCAAGGCTGTGCCCAGGGTTTTTTGCACTTTTTGTGACGCGCGATCAAGGCATAAATTGAATTAATTAAGAAAAAAACTAAAATATCAACACTTGTTGGGACTCTACTGTACCCATGTGAGCTGTGCGAACTGGATTGCTGTTGGGGGCGAGGTTGTGCGCAGGGTTTTGTGCACCGCGAGTCACGTACGCTCCATGCACTCCGTGCGTGTGTGTTCGTGAACCGAAGCATCGTTCGTAAAGCGAAGCAAAATTTGTTTGGAAATGGTGTTCGTAGACCGATTTGTTCGTGAACCGAGACGTTCGTGATCCGAGGTATCACTGTATATAAAATTTGACATACGACTTGTAAAAGAGGACGTAAATAACATGACAACAAAATATAATCAAATATTGAATCATAAGTTACGTTTTATTAAATCCAGTCATTTTACAGTATCGGTTTAATATTGTTATAACAGAATCTTTTCAGTAACCCATTGATTTTTACTCATACTAAAGTAAATATTCTGTTAAATATAATCACTACAAATAAACAAATTTTGTTTATTCGTAGTACCGATACTGTAGATTTTACATTAAATCTACAGTATATTCTGTTGAATATTTTGATTTACTTTGTAACTTTAATTCTGATTTCTGTATATTAGTGCTGTATTAATTGATTTTTATTTTGTTTCTGTTCTCCATGATGTTTCCACAAAGTGACGGCTAATATTATCAACTATATTTGATCAATTTGTTTGAAGCTGACGATTGCGATGTATGTGAGTGTTCTTGGTTCTCTCAGCTGCTGTAGGTAAAATCAATCTATTTAGAAAACAACTTGCACTGCTAATTATTCTAATTTTACAATAATGTTCAATCTCATATCCAGGGCCAGCTCAACATACGATCGAGCTGAGCGCCCGTCCAGGACACCAAAAGGAGCTGGCGTATTTTGCGTTTTGTAATTATTATTATTGTAGTAAGATACAATTAATTTTTACATATAATTTAAACGGTGAGGGAATGGGGACCCTCTGGCGCTCCCAGAAGAAGGGTAATGATTCATGCAACAATATATAATAAACCATATAATCAATGGTAATAAAGATTATATAGATTCAAAGATTACTATAAATCGATAAACCGCAGACAAAACGATAACAGAAAAATAATACTATATAAGTACAGAACAATTCAGAGTTTATTGTGAGTTGACCAAGTGAAATTTGAAGAAATAAATAGAATAAGATATATTAAGAAACAATTTGATTGCGAAAGCAGAGATAAATCCCTAATATGTCCGAAAAACAATTTCAAATAAATTTTTTTAAATGTATTAATAGACAAATTTTAATATCAAATGCAAGACAGATTTAAATTATTATATATGAAGAAACTTTGGGTTTTTATATAGCATAAATAAACTAAAAGAAAAACAAAAGCTTCTTAAAAATTATTGTAATTTTCAATTTACTCTAACTGCAGGATCAGGTGACATAAATTGCGTTGTTTTCTGTGATGAATTTGTTAGTATTAAAAAACTTTTAAAGCCACTGATAAAATAATGCCGCTACAAGTTCTAAACAGAACGAAATGAAAGATCTTTATTCGAATATTTCAATTGAATTAAGGATTTTATTAACAACAACTGTTTCTGTTGCTAGTGCAGAAAGAATGAGATTGGGAATATTATTGTGATATTGTTTGATATACATATCACACCATGCATGATATACGTAAAAACTCACTATAGGAGTTTTGACTAAATAAAGTTTGCATTAATTACATTTTTTATATATTGAGAAATACGATTTCCCGTTCTCGATTCCCGAAGATTCCAAAATGTCGGGAATTTGGAAACACTTAAATAAAGTTTGCATTAATTACATTTTTTATATATTGGGAAATACGATTTCCCGTTCTCGATTCCCGAAGATTCCAAAATGTCGGGAATTTGGAAACACTAGTCATTCCTACTAGAAAGCCATAAGTCACAATTTGAAATGGGAACAACACGGATGTCAAAATACTAATTTGACTTCCTCACTGTATATATTGAGTGATTAAAACAAGTTAGGATATTGGCGCGTAATTTGTTTTGCAGATTATGAATGTGCTTAGTTAAAAATAGATGTAACAATATTAAATTTGACAAACTCGCTAATTCTAATCAAGTTTATTTTCGTATAAAATCTTGAATATTGGAGCTGGTTATTTCGACGATACAAGTTAAATTGCGAGTTTAGTCTTTATTTTTTTTTAATTCAATCCTAGTTCGATTTATATAATTTGTTTTAAAATGGCATACTTCGATTTTTAACCTTAAGATTTTTTTACTTCAGTACATCGTACAGTTTTCTGAGTTGGAGTGGGAACATATTTAGATCCAGGAAATCATATCGCAGCTATTTCGAAAATATATAGGTACAGCAGCTGATTGTGTACGCCACACGTTCCTCAATCTTGACCTTTTAGGACCTATTTTTAAGATAAAAAAAAGTTCCCCGTTATCAAGATTAATTTATTTCTCACTACATATATAGAATATCGTTATGGAGGCATATAACGTGGCTTCAAAGCCAATCACATTTTATGCCACCGCCATCTGGATTATAACACTGCCCGTTCTTTACCAACAATTTTGAATAAACGATGATAAATGATATCATCAGCCACACTCTACATTTGAAATAATTATATGGCAATATGTATACAAAACCATATGAAACTGTTTAAACCTTTGTTGAAAGAATACAATGTTTGCACTTTACGTAATTTATACTGATCTTTATACTTAAAATAAATTATTCATGTAAAAGTAAGTAGAATCTCGATTATCTGTGCTGTTATGAACCGGCCCTACCTTGAATAATCGAAAAACTCGATAATGCAAAAATTTTTAAAGTTGAAAAAAAGATTTAAACGACAAAATAAACATTATTTATTCATTAATATACAAAACACATTACATATGCACCAGTCCTCATAATTTCAGTACCTTCCATGACAATGGTTTTGTGTAGCACCTTATAGCGAAAACCCTTTTCTGTCCTTTCCAATATTTGTCAGCAGTGGCCTAATAAACTTTACAATGAGTATTTCGCTGACAATTGATGGTTTGAGGCATCGCACTGCGAAAGAAGTGGTATCAAATATCCCTGCATCGTATTCAAAATGTTAGTTTGTTTCCGGCAGAATGGCAGAGCTTCGACATAGTCTTTTTTTTATTAAATCTACAAAGATAGATTTAGGATATCTGAGACCTCCTCTGTCTTGGTTACGGATAACCTGTATAAGTGGCGATGATGATGAATATTGCAAGATATTGCCAACACAAATGCCACAATTTAGTGTCTCTTTCACAACGCGTACTAAATATCCACAAACCAATGCTTGGGAAGCTGTTTGCAGACTTATATGAACATTGAAATTGGACACTCGAATACTCTCAAGACGAAGAGTCACTTGATTTGGAAGCAAAATATCTTCGTTAGATCCAACTTCTTGAGACCTGGACCATTCGACAGACAGTATTTCACTGCAGTTATTCCGACTATTAGCAATATTTGCATATTTTGAAGGTCACCTGTCCAGATTTCAGAATTCTTTTTATAGCTGAAACTACCGCGCGTGCGTCAGTCATATCATTGCAGCCATCTCCCAATCTAACTGAGCTAAACAGAGCTTCTATGGGAACTTCCGAAAATCTGGTAAGTACATAAAAAATCCGTTTTTCAGATGTTACACACTGCACAAATAGATTTGACTGTGAATACAAGAGCTTCTACTGTCTCATTGGTTAAGCCTTTGAGTTTAGCACGTTTGATTCTATTTGAATCTTATTTAATATATGTACAAAGTCGGCCGGATTGGCCGCGTGGAAACGCTTCGGCTTTCCACTCTGGAGGATTCGGGTTCGAATCCCGGGTCCCACCCCTTGAAAATATTTATCATGGGGCCTGGGTTCGAATCTCGGGTCCCACCCCTTGAAAATATTTATCATGGGGTCGGGTTCGAATCTCGGGTCCCACCATAATCCGGCTGATCCCTCCGCAGGGGTGGGCAGCCTGTGGAAGGGCTTGTCACCACATAGTATTCTACCAGAAAGGAATGTGGCGTCATTTGTTGACAAAAAAAATCAACCGTTATCAATCCGCCACTTAGTACTCTTACTGAGTGGAAAGTGGCGTCATCTATCGACAAATCGTTAGTATTCTCCCTGAATGGAAAGTGGCGTCATCTGTTAACAAAAATAGTATTCTACTAGAATGGAGTGGCGTCATCTGTTGGCCAAAAATAAAAATAGCTATTTACCGCTAGCAGGGGTGGACAGCCTGTGGAAGGGCTTGTTTCGCCCCGTCACTTAGTATTCTCAAATAGCCTGTGGAAGGGCTTGTTTCGCCCCGTCACTTAGTATTCTCCCTGAGAAAAGTGGCGTCATCTGATAACAAAAAAAAATAGGCCGGGCCCAGACCCCTCCTGAAATACTGGAGATGTGGAACTGGAATCATAGTAAATATTAAAAATGCAGATAAAACTCATTTAAAATGACCTGGTAAATTTTGGCGCCGAATTGTAGCGCCAATATATTGTAGCGATCGGTGGCCTTAACTAACTGCTTACCACTTTATGTACAGAACTCATCGTTTAACCAGTTTAATCTTTCATCTGCTGATGAAAAGAACTGCATATAGTCCGGGTTGTTCTGTCAGAAATATTGAGTTCTGTCACCAATATCATGGAATGTGAAGAACCTATACATAGATGTCGTGAATTTAACTGTAGAATCAGATTTCGAAAAATTTGTTTTTGTGTTTATGCAGCATTGGTTATCTTTCAAGAACTGAATAGTGGCTGTAACAGCTGGTGAAAATATCTGTATAACAGAAAGTATATTCATCTTTTCCAGATTGCTGCGTTTAATGTGTTTTTATCAAGTAACGGACGGACTTAACAGTCAAAGTCTTCTCCAAGTGATAAATTTCTTTTAGATATCTGAAACTAATTGTTTCATTGCCATCTGTCATTTCTCTGACCAGGAACTGTGATCGAACATTTTTAATCAAGTGGAAATAATCAAAACTCAAGTAAAGAATCCGTTCAGGATCGCATGGATGGGGTACAAATGTTTTAAGCTCTCTATCTCCAAAATGCTTAAACATTGACAAATTTGTTCTGTGATTGTCTATCACTACTCTCAGGATGAGAAATCCTGTTTCTTCAACGCCTTTGATAACACGCTGAAACAAAAGAAAATATCTGAAGCCTGTAAACTCTTAATAAAAAAGTAAGCTGCGGGAATAGTAAACTGGAGGACCCGGGTTCGAGTTTCGAGTCCCACGCCTTGAAAATATATATATCAGAGGGTTCGGACTCGGCCAGTCGATCCACGTCCTCCACAATCCGGCTGACCCTTCCGCAAGGGTGGCCAGCCTGTGGAAGGGCTTGTTCCGCTCAGCCACATAATATTCTTCCAGAATGGAGTGTGGCGTCCACGATACACGTAAACACGGTATGCTATTTTTGTTTAGCATATTTTACGCCCCTTTTCCAATCAGAGATTACTAAGGGGGCGGGGCCAGTTCCAACCGCGGGCTACACCCACACCCGTGGAGGTGCCGGATGGTGAAGGACGGGGATCACCGGGCCCAGGCCCAGTACCCAGGAAAAAATCCGGGACCAGACCCGGGTCCTCCAGCGTGGCACGCCAAATGCGTTACCACTCGGCCATCCTGCCAAGGTATGCCTATTTTTTTTTTTTGTTAACAGATGACGCCACTTTCCATTCAGGGAAATATTTTTTTTTTGTTAACAGATGACGCCACTTTCCATTCAGGGAGAATAGAAGTGACGGGGCGAAACAAGCCCTTCCACAGGCTGCCCACCCCTGCGGCATTCTAGTAGAATACTATGTGACGGGACGAAACAAGCCCTTCCACAGGCTGCCCACCCCTGCGGAGACGGGGCGAAACAAGCCCTTCCACAGGCTGCCCACCCCTGCGGAGGCGGGGCGAAACAAGCCCTTCCACAGGCTGCCCATCCCTGCGGAGGGGAAGCCGGATTGTGGAGGACGGGGATCGACGGGCCGGGCCCGGACCCCATTGATGTGGAGGACGGGGATCGACGGGCCGGGCCCGGACCCCATGATAAATATTAGGATCCGAGACTCGAACCCGGGTCCTCCAGAGTGGAAAGCCGAAGCGTGGATGAGACCCGAGACTCGAACCCGGGTCTTCCAGAGTGGAAAGCCGAAGCGTTGAGATACTATAGAACCCGAGACTCGAACCTGGGTCCTCCAGAGTGGAAAGCCGAAGCGTTTCCACACGGCCAATCCGGCCGACGAACTTCAATATTTGATTGTGTTTTGTACACTCTCGGCCAATCCGGCCGACTGACTGCCATATTGCATGAGGGATATACTGTATCTGGCGGCACCCGCTTGCGGCCAATCCGGTAGTAATATGCATGTTTGTATATTACAACAGTATATTACAAATTTTGGTAATGCACTATTTTATATTGTAATTTTTTCTAATGTGTTTTTTTTTTACCTTTGTCTCTACAGAGATATTATTAAAAGTAAAACCTCTAACTGATTAATAAGAACTTTTCTGTAATATAATACAGTATTTCTATAGAAAAACGAAAATTATTGTGTTAAATTTAGTTACCAGACAGGCTGGCGGGCCGCATCCGTCCTGCAAAGCAAATTTTGTACGGCCCGCCAAGATGTTTTAGCTTTTGGCATGTGGCCAAATTCTCGAGGTCATAGGTGCTTGTCAACTGATCGAGTCCAGGAGTCAGTGTCCGAGAACGACTGGTCCGGAAGTAAGGAAGAGATCGCAGCGCCACTAGCAAGATACGGACAAACGGGAAAGCAGGACCGCCATAGTACTCACAGATTACTAATACAGATGGGACACTTAGCTAAAAACAAGGAAATTTCAGTACCACAGCGCCTCTCAGTTAATTGATTGTGTATTTTTTCTTGAATGTAAAAATTTTATAATTTTTCAAGACATTAGGACCAGTATTAATATTTCCAAAGTCATTTAAATAATAAAGGATATTTTATTTTAAAATATAGAACTATATTGAATAATAATATTACGTAGTAATCTGTTTCCCATAAGCAGCTTTCGTTGCTAGTAGCCATCTTGTTTTCTTAAGACGTTTGATCGTAGCTCGTGGATCGAAGTTAACGTTAGTTATTTATAAAAGGTATTTAGTATACCTTGGAAGATTGGCATTTATGAGTCATATCCTCCATATTAACAGGAAGAAGAAGAAGAAGAAGATTGGAATTTATATTATTATACATCGTATTTTCTATTAAGTGAGAGAACTCATCCGCTTAGGCTTATTAAATGTATTGTATATTAGTTATTTTGAAATGTTTTCATTATTATTATTTAATATCATTAATATATTTTTGATATATAACTT
>AYEL01030740.1:0-10259 GCA_000484575.1 Olivierus martensii
TAATACTAGTAATTACCCGCTCATATAAATGATCGGAGCAGAGCAGAGCAGGAATGTGCCTGTCCAATACAGTGGGGGTGACACAGTTTCGTGTGCACGTGTCAGATAGTACAATATGATCACGATACACTTAGACAAAAGTTGTAAAAATATAAACGATGTGGAAAGGCTTTAATTTATAAATAAGAAAGTCTTAATACTAATACTCTCCAAAGAGAAATGCTTCGGAATCCGATTCTTAACTTCGATGAAGATCTATGAAGTTTTTTTGAATGATTTACTTTAAAATGTTTATAAACTAATTATGGCGATTGCTATATCTTCATCAATTACAGTGAAACCCCGCTCGTGCGTTCCAGTATCGTACGACTTTCCCGCTTTAAACGTCTATTTTCGGAAGTCCGAACATATTCTTATACATGCAATGTAAAACTTTCCCTTTTCCTACGTTTTAATTATATAACGTTTTTATTATGACGTCATCAGAGTATACATGGAAAATGCTCGGACTTTCCCTTTTTAAAACTTTCCCTCTTCCTACGTTTTAATTATATAACTTTTTTATTATGACATTATCAGAGCTTCCTTCTTCGTGTGTTTCCCCGCTCGTTCGACTTTTCGGGCCGGTCCCCGAAAAGTTTCAAATGGCTCGTTCGACTTCGGGCCGGTCCCGAAGTTTCGTGCGTTTTCCCGGCTCGTTCGACTTTTCGGGCCGGTCCCCGATGTTTCAAAATCGGGGTTATATATATTTGTGGGTCGGAGGTATAGGGCACACTATAATATTCATATTTGAGAAAAAATTTGTAAATCTGGAAATAGTTAAGTGGGTTACCATTTTATTAATATTCTTAATAAAATGGATATCATCCCATAGAATTTATTCCATTTGAGTTTTGATTCAATAGCAAGTAATAACAGTAGAATCTTCGATAACATTCCTGATAATAACAGAATTAATGATTCACTTGTTGGATATCATATATTTTAAAAAATACTCACTTGTTATTCTGCAAATTTCACTTATAATCCATTTCCTATTATGAAATACTGGTTTCAAATATGGTCAAATTGACCCCTAGCCACTTAAAAAATGTGGTTTCTCTTGGATCTCGAAAACAAATCCCATGTTGATATAAAGTTGAAAAAATACAGACAATAGGATGTAAAAACTCCTAACCTCATGCCAATTTTCAAAGAATTCCGATAAACCGTTTTCAAAATATTTAGCCATTTCCATACATTTTAGCCACCCTATATGTGGTAAGGCCTAGACTTTTCTAATTTTTGAAGTGAGAACTGAGTTCTCTAGTTGAAGTGGAAGCGTTCCATGTGGCCAATCCATAGATATGGATCTGTTTCTGCTGTATCTCCATACTCTAAAAACGCAAAATCATTTTCCTAATATTAAGTCAGAGGATCTATTCGCAAATCTTTTAACTGCCGAAATTCCTTAAGTGCAACATTGGTATTCCGTTTCGTTGATAGAATAATTTATAAATAATGCACAATAAGGTAAAGTGAATACAATGACTCGCCACTTTTTGAAGATTTGTAAAAAACGTTTTACGATTCCTTTATATGTCCTACATTCATTATATAACCTATGCAATATACAATTTAAGAGGACAATAGCGCAAAATTTCACTATATCGGCTGAATTTTGAAACTTTTTTTTTTGAAAATTGAAACTGCATACTCAAGAAAGCATGTATATCAAATTTGATTGAGATTTGTCCAATAGTTCTTTCTACAGAGAGCTCTGAACACCTCTTTGATTATATTCACCTGTATTTTATATATAATAAAATGCACATTGCATTCACAGATGTCCAACAATACTTTGTAGCACTACATACAAACCTTGTGCAGCCTTGCATGAATTAATACCTTTGAGCCATTCTGATGCACTGCTTCCGGCCTTATATTTGCGTGTAAAATGCGAGATTCATCTACTTTATTAGTTGATCTTGGATTTGTGAATGATCTTCTGTTACTCATTTAAACTATGAAATTTTTTTCGATATTTTCTGGCAACATTCATATATAGTATGCGTATTTAATTCTAATTAAAAAAAGATTCATCTGCCGTTAGAGTATTCAGAAAATATTTTCAGAATATTAAATAAGAATACATTGAAATCTGCAAAAGTAGTGTTAATTTAAACAGAAAAATTTTTCCCACATGTTCCAATAGATAAAATAAAATCGATTCATTCACATTCAATTTTTCCAAGAAAAATTTTTCTCTTTGTGAATCTACAAAAATTAGATGTTCGAAGGCTGGGGTTAAAAGCCCAGTCGTCATTGTAAATCTAAACCATTATTCTTCATTTATCAGCCTTTTCATGATTTCCTGATGCACTGCTACATCTACATAATTTTATTCTTTATATGGGCAACATGTTCCTGTTCATTCATGTTTATCTACATACAATTGTGACAGCATAGTCGAAATGAAATAAGCTTAATGCAAATATACGTATACAGTATATATGAACTTGTGAAGTTTTTAATACAGTACTGTTAATTTTTAAATACCCATAACCAGAGCCGGTCCTAGGATAATCGGTGCCTGCTGCAAAGTTCTTTTATAGCCCCCTATATTTTTTAAAGGCAATAGTGGCTAAATAATCTTATAAGATGCCCCCTTCTGCATCACTTGCATCGTGCCTTGGGCCGCCTCTGCCCATAACCAATATTCATTATGACACAACACACTATTGTAATAAACTTAATGAATATAAAATTATAGAAATCAAACACAGCATGAATGTCAGTCATTCTTAAATAATGCAATTCAAATCTTTTGATATTTCTCCTTAATAATTGTAGAACTATTTAATTTTTTAAGTATATATGAACTTGTGAAGTTTTTAATACAGTACTGTAAATTTTTAAATGCAGCCATTCCGATGCACTGCTACATCTACATAATTTTATTCTTTATATGGGCAACACGTTCCTGTTCATTCATGTATATCTACATACAGTTGTGACAGCATAGTCGAAATGAAATAAGCTTAATGCAAATATACGTATACAGTATATATGAACTTGTGAAGTTTTTAATACAGTACTGTAAATTTTTAAAATGCCCATAACAATATTCATTATGACACAATACACTATTGTAATAAACTTAACAAATACAAAATTATAGGAATCAAACACATCATGAATTTGTACACTTTGAATATCAGTCATTTTTAAATAATGCAATTCAAATCTTTTGATATTTCTCCTTAATAATTGTAGAACTATTTAATATACTCATTTTAACTATTAGTAAAAATTACTGTAACATCACTTATAAAAAATAATTTTATTTTATGTGAATAATCAGTAGGAACTACAGCATATGTAATCTCCAAAATGCTAATGGATTAATGACATGTATCAAACATTGAGAATTTGTTTTACTGCATGTTATTTAATATATTTTAATGAATTTTCCTTGAAGTAATTACAAACAAAATAAATTATATAATTAATCTAGTTTTGTTGCTTCATAGTTACAAAATGTTTAAATAGATAAAAAGAATACAATTATTATATAAAACACAAATACTAGACAAATAAAATCTAGTTTATTGAAGAACATGTTTTGTTATGTCATAGAAAACTATTATTTTAATGTTATATAACTCTTAGCACTTTGTAGAATAATAAATATAGTTCTATGATGCTTAACATCAGAGGTAATAATTATTTAAAAACACTGTTTTTAGCTTTATAAATTTTTCAAAATATTAATTTAATTGGTTTAAGACAGATACAGAATAAAAAAAACATATAGCATCATATTTCCAGAAGATAAAAATCCTTTATCATAACTTCATGTTGAAATTAATTTAAAAAAAATTAAAATCTGATGTGATATTATTTTCAATTCTTAAACGTTATGTATGATTTGCTGAAGATGGCTTAATAAAGCTGAAAGATCTAACAAGTTTAGTAAAATATACTGTTATTCCACTTTTAAAATTGTGCTGAATTTATTTACTCGTAATAAGAAGTTCCACTTTTTAAAATTGTGCTGAATTTATTACTCAGAACTACAGCATATGTAATCTCCAAGATGCTAAGGGATTAACGACGTGTATCAAACACTGAGAATTTGATTACTGCATGTTTTTTAATATATTTTAATGAATATTCCTTGAACTAACTACAAACAAAAATTATATAATTATTCTAGTTTTGTTGCTTGATAGTTACAAAATGTTTCAATAGATAAAAAGAATACAATTATTATATAAAACACAAATACTAGAAAAAACATTGAAAAATTTATAAAGCTAAAAACAAAGTATTAATTTAATGTGTTCTTTATTTAAGACAGATACAGAATAAAAAGAATATATATAATCATATTTCCAGAAGATAAAAATCCTTTACCATAACTGCATGTTGTAATTACTTTTAAAAAAAATTTAAGATCAGGTGAAATTATTTTTTATCCTGACAGCAAAATTGAGTTCATTGACTGTGACAAGTGTATATTCAAAATTTTCTATGGTAATTCTAATAATTTCCCATATATACAATACTATAAATGAAAGTTATGTTCCTCATCTAAACTCAGAACATTCAACAAATTTTAGAGTTTTTATTAAATAACTTACTATTTACTATTATTAACTTAGTATAATTTTATTTTATTCCTTCCATGACTGAAAAGTATGCTTGTATCCTTTTCAACACTATGCAGGTAAAAACATATAAAAATTAATTTGTAGCAAAAATAAAATCAGATGCAATTATAATAAAATTTTAGCTGATACTATGCTTCCTTGCATTGAATACTAATTTTGCTTGCTTATAACTTTAGAGTATGTTGTTGTTATTTTATAATTGTTTTCTTGTTGCCATTTTCCACTCAAATAGAGTATTAAATGGCAAGGCAAAACAAGCCTTTCCACAGGCTGCACACTACTGAGGAGTCAGTCAGATTGTGGAAGATAGGATAGGGATCGATGAATCAGGCTCAGATCCATGATAAATATTTCTAAGGGGTGGGACCCAAAATCACAGCTTGGACTTCCAGGATGGAAAGTTGAAGAGTTTGTGTGGCAAATTGGGCTGATAACTTTAGAGTATGAGTAAGGAACTTCCTTGATAATGCTATTTTAAATGTAAAAATTGTTAGGACTATTTCTATTTAATTTCTTTCATGAGAGATAGATATTTATAAATGTTGATTATTTTCAGTTTTTTTATTGATTAAATTGTCAACTGATCACTTGACCAATCACAAAATTTCCTATAATCAAATTTTGTGATTGGTTAGTTAATTTAATTATACTCTGAATCTTACAAGGATATAATAGGATACCTGCATTTCTGTTGATCAGGAATTTTTCTCATTCAGAGGAAATAATAATAATAGATTTTTCCTATTATTATTATTACTGATTTATGCTGCTGTTGTCACTGTCACTACAACCTAGTCTTAAAACACTTCCAAATAAATTGGGCACAAACACAAAACACCACTTAAAACCTGCCTGGCAAAAACAACGTGAAAAACAAATCAATAAAATCAAAACAGAACTAGATAGACTCACCCAATATACAAAAAACAACATATCTGCAAAACTCATGAAATCTATTAGAAAGATTCAGAAAACTAAAAAACACAAACCATGAAACCCACAACACACACATTAAAGAATACATAGACACTCTAAAACAAAAAATTGCAGCAAAATCACAATGCCTGAAACTATACAAAACCAGTCTAGCACGTAAACATGACAACACACTATTCACAAACAATGAAAAGACATTCTACAGAAACATAAAACACTAAAGACCTAGACTAGCTCAAAACAGAGAAATACCTACACAACAATCATTCACTAGCTTCTGGTCTGTCCTGTGGAGAGTGCCAGTCACACACAACCAGAAAGCCAGCTGGATTGCAGAAGAGGAGACATGCACATTAGATGTAACAGAAATGCCCTATACCATCATTACTATTGAAGAATTCACAAACACAATTAGATACACTCACAACCGGAAAGTTCCTGGTGTAGATGGCAAACAGAATTTTTGGTACAAACATTTTACCTGTCTTCATGACTTACTTGCCAAACATCTCACACAACTCATTCACGAACCAAAAGACACACCTTCCTTTCTTACACATGGCATCACTTTCATGAAACCCAAGAGCAGAAACACTGGAAACCCATCACAATACAGACCAATCACATGTTTACCAATACTATGCAAAATTTTAACCTCGTATCACCAACAAAATATACGCACACATCGAAGAAAACAACATTCTCACAGAACAACAGAAAGGCTGCCATAGAAGTCGCATGAGGTGCAAAGAGCAGCTGATTATCGACACAACAATACTAAAGCAAGTACACAGACAACAGAGACACTTACATGCAGCTTACATAGATTACAAAAAGGCATTCGATAGCATACCACATTCATGGCTCATACAGACACTGCAACTCTATAAAATCAATATCAAATATATTACATTCCTACAAAACATAATGCAACACTGGAGAACAACACTGCACGTCACCATAAATAACAATCACGTAGCCACAGAAGACATACACATTAGATGTGGTATTTTCCAGGGTGATTCCCTCAGCCCACTTTGGTTCTGCCTCTCCCTAAATCCACCCTCCAACAAACTGAACACATCAAACTGTGGCTACGACATTACACAAAACCAAACAACACACTACACACACTCACATCTCTTTTACATGGACGACATTAAATTGTATGCCTCAACACAAACACAATTACAACAGCTATTACAAATCACGCACACATTTTCAAAAGACATATGCATGGAGTTTAGCCTCGACAAATTCAAAAGACTATCATATCCATGGAAGAGGGTGAAGTGTACAAATATTTGGGATTCCAGCAAGCCAGACTCACAGAAGAGTCTCAAAAGACATATGCATGGAGTTTGGCCTCGACAAATGCAAAACACTCCAGAGTTTAGCCTCGACAAATTCAAAACACTCCACATAGAAAAGGGAGTTCTAAAGAAAGGAGGCTTCACTCTTGAAAATGGAGACACTATAGAATACGTGGAAGAAGGTGAGGTGTACAAGTATTTGGGATTCCAGCAAGCCAGACTCACAGAACAGAAGAAAACTAAACAAGCTTTGTCAAAACTATACACCAATAGATTAAATAACATTCTCAAAACACATATAAATGGAAAAAACACAGTGAAAGCCATCAACACATTTGCCATACCTAGTACCCTTTGGAGTGATATAGTGGACACGGACAGAACTCGAATCACTCGAAGAAACATAGTGAAAGCCATCAACACATTTGCCATACCAGTACTGACTTACTCCTTTGGAGTGATACAGTGGACAAAGACAGAGCTTGAATCATTCCAAAAAAAAAAAAAAACACGAACAACACTTACAAAATACCAGTACCATCACTCAAAATCTGCCATAGAAAGAACTACTCTCCCACGCAAGGAAGGTGGACGTGGTCTTATTGACATCCCACATTTACACAATAGACAGATCTATAATCTGAGAGATTATAGATCCATAAAAATCAATATACATCACAACTACACAAAGCCATAGTCTTAGCTGATACAAACATAACACCATTAAATCTACAGAATGACACTCCAAACCAAACAGACAACACTGCACACATACAAGAAAAGAAAACATCCTGGTGTAGAAAAGAACTCCATGGCAGACATCCACACGACCTTCAGAAACACTTTATAGATGTCAAAAGATGTACTATGACAGCTGGTTCAGTCAGGGGGTTCTATTTACAGAAACAGAAGAGTTTATTACCTGGTCTTGTATAGCTATTATAAACACGGAAAACAACAGAAAATACATACTGAAAGACAGCACATTAACAAATGACACATGTAAAACGATACATAGCACCCGAAATGATTCAACACATTACATTGGGTTGCAAGCTGCTTGCACAAACAGACTACCTGCGTAGACACAACCAAGTAGCAAACATAATACATCAAAAGCTTGCAACCAAATTTAACAAACACACTCACACCATATTACAAATATATACCAGATACAATCTTAGAAAACTCAACACACAAGATGCACACAAGACAGAACAATCCTAACAGACAAAACCATACACCACAACAGACCAGATATCACTCTCATAGACAAGCAAAACAAAGTTACCTACATTATAGATATCTCAATACCAGACACACACAACATCCAGTGTGAGGAGGTTAACTTGGACCTGTCCTATTTTTATTTTATTATACTCTTTATTATTTATCGTTATTTTCCTATATGCTAACGT
This sequence comes from Olivierus martensii, assembly GCA_000484575.1. Lineage (NCBI taxonomy): Eukaryota > Metazoa > Arthropoda > Arachnida > Scorpiones > Buthidae > Olivierus > Olivierus martensii. The sequence goes on from AYEL01030740.1 coordinate 8,323, forward strand.
ATTATATTTTAGTTTAAAAGTTAACTTACTTCCCACGTTCTCCGCCTCCGTCGTTGGCAATCACGTGACACGGGATCGGAACCCGTATCCGGAAGAGCTATCCCGGTTAATAATGTCGTATCTACATAATAATTACCACTGAACTGATATGTGAAAATAAGAATGATCCGTATCAGTAATTTTGTTCGATATATAAATTAATTGTAAAGATAATGACATAAATGAAATACTCTGTAAACTAACAACTTTAAACTTGTTACGTATAAGTATGTAAATGAGCGAGTGCGGCGGTGTTCGTCACTCGAGAATATAAAAGACGACGCAACCGACACGTTGTTGAGGTGTTTTTTGGTAACGAGAGGTGTTGCATTGACGTAAGATTGGTTAAGTGACTTTGGAGTTCTTGTAGAGATCGACTATTGTTTGAAGTTTGTATCGGACGTGGAGGTATTAGAAGTTAAGTAGTATTTAAGGTTCTTTTTCGTTGTGAATAATCGATTGTTGAGATATTTGAATTGGATTAAACAAGTTTTGTTTAACACTTGTTTGTTGCTTTATTATAGTTCCAATAAAGCATTTACTAACACTTCTGTAAGTGTTTTGAGTCTAATAAATTTATAGTTTTATTATTATTTAACTTGTTTGGATATTTATTCAATTTCTTAGTGTAAGTTCTAACATCGTTTTTGTTCGTTTTATTGCTAACACTTAATCGGTACTTTTAGTTCAAGTTCCGATTTCCGTTTTGTTTCGTCAGTTAGACGTTACAGTGTGTTAGACAGTTCGGTAATTAATTAGTTTTAAGTTAGAACTTAGTTTAAGACCTGAGCTCAGGCCGAACTCTGGATTGCAGAGTTGTTAGAACTGTTAGGCTTAGTTTATAATTATTGTTATTGACATTCGTTCTAATTCGCGACTTTGCACCAGGATGCATTCACCCAAAAAATTAGCAAATACATAGAACTCTCACAAGAAATTAAGCATCTCTGGGGAATGCAAAAGGCAATCACAATACCTATCATTCTCTCCTCCACAGGAGTAATCCCTCTCACACTACACAAAAGCCTCAAAAAAATAAAGATCTACATCCCAAGACATACATAACACTACAAAAAGCATCACTACACAATACATGCCGCATAGTAAGAAAGTTTCCCAGCAGACAGTTAATTAACACACAATTAAACATCACAAGTAGCTATGTCTTGACTCGTGTCCAACATAGCACAATTAAACATCACAAGTAACTATGTCTTGACTCGTGTCCGACATAGCTTTGGCCTGGAGATACTCCATGCTCACATTATTATTATTATGTTAAAAATAAGTCAGTCTGATGTACTATATTTTAAATTGAAATCCACACTTAAAAATTTTTTGCACATCTGGATAGTAGTAGCAGCTCTAAAACATGTAATAGGTGATAGAAAGATTATTCATTGAAATTCAGAGAACTGGATACAGACTAAATATATATAGAATTCAGACTTTTACAGGTGACATGATTGCTGTAAAGTCAACAAAAATTCTGTGAAAATGATTATTAGGGTGTATTTCCATATGTAAATCATTACAGCAATCATGTCACCTGTAAAAGTCAACAAAAATTCTGTGAAAATGATTATTAGGGTGTATTTCCATATGTAAATCATTATAGATATTTCTTGAAATATCTTGAACTGAAATAAAACCAGCTAATTGAGGAAGCTTTTTAACCATTATTGCAAAATTACTGATGGCAGTCATTGTAATGAACTGTCATGAGAAAGACCCGTAAATGGTTTTCCTTCAGCATTTAACAAATTATTTTAATGTTAATGAAAGTGTTTTTTTTTTTTTGAGACACAACTTTGTACAAGGTTATTCATGAAAACAAAATACAATCTTTCTAGTATCATATATATTATTAGTCAAACGTGGTTGGCTGATGTCCCTTT